>OFHS01000056.1:0-23320 GCA_900245855.1 Calvadosia cruxmelitensis | reverse complement strand
CACAGATTATGGTATTAGACTGTTTGATCAATTTTGCTCTATTTGAGTCTAGAAAGCGGTCGTAAAATCCAGACGCGCCTTGTTTGCGGTCAGCAAATTGTGTGCTATTTTTGAAGCGGGAAAATGATTCACGAACACCAAAATACCCGTTTGTTTCTAACTGCGACTGTTGCTAATCCCTTCCACGAAACCGACAGCGCGTTGCCCAGGAAGTTAGCGAAAGATGGGATTATTTTTACCGATTCTCACTCGCTTTCAATTGAAAGGAAACACAAGGATAAGCTCGAAGAAAAGCATGTTACCATTACCATTATACAAATGATCAATTTACATAATCCATTAGGCATGTTTACTTTGCAGAGTGTCTGTGTTGCTAAACGGGTTTTCTATTTTACAGGAAATTCAGTTGTAAAATCAAGAATGATTGATGAAAATTGAATAAATCAGAATATAAGATGTTTGAAGTGATGTTTTGACGACACTCAAAAACCACTTGCTTAGGCACATCGTTAAATACGTCAAAACTTTCTCTCAACATCCGTCTGAAAATGACCCCATAGAGCGTCGACGAAAAGCGCAGACAATTAAAAAATATTAAAAAATAATGGACACAATCGTGGTGTTGCGTTTCTTCTGTTCTTACATGTTACACTTGCAATAATTTTTACAAGAACAATAATTCAGTCTTTTTTTCTTACCTGTTTCTCCTCTTGACTGGTTGAAATCTGCCAGAAATTGCTGATAAACCAATCCTAGTGCTTCCACAAAACCAGACGTGCAGAGCAATACCATAAAAACACCAGCGCAAATAACCCACGAATATCCACTGTCTTGGCTTTCATTTGGTGTTTGCAATTTCTCCAGAATTTGTTTTGCTTCTGTCTTGATCTGTTTCCAGCACATCTTCTAAAACCTTTCTTTCTGAACGATAAACAATGTACTACGTGGCTCTTCGAATGGGTTCAGCGTACACGATGCAGACAGGAACGTGAGGCAGACTGAAGTTTACGTAGATATCGGTGCTTCAAACCGGTTATCCTTGCTGTCTCAGCTTGAGTTATGTCGGTCGGCAGGAGGAGAATGCAAAGGCAAATTTGGCCAACGGAAGAAAGCTTACCCGTTATAGCCCGGTTTGCAGTTGCCGGTGATTTGATCTCACAGTCGTTCAGGTTTACAACAGCCACTTGTTCTGTCAGTAGGTTTTGTCACCATTTAAAGTTTTCACACCTCTTTTCTGTGGAGCAAGATGATAGACGCGTGATGTAATATATTGACAGAAATCAATACACCGCAATACACGATGACGAATTATGACATCACGACAGCTTGACAACTGAGCGAGATCTTGTCATCCCGCCTTATTTACATTGAAATGAATTGCATGATTTGGCTGGAAATACGAGCCAAGTCCGATAAAATAAACTTGACAATACTACTTTGCGACGATACCTTCAAGATTCAAAGCGTTGTTATCGGAGGAAATCAGGGTCTGTAATTTAATAATTGCGATAAGGTCGCTATAGTCGTTCAGACGCCATAGTCACCTCGGCCAAAAGGTCACCGTAATCACTGAACTGACTGCAAAGTGTTAAATGTAAACAAACGGAGGCTGCTCGTAGGTGAAGTTTACACGTCCTGGCGTCGACATGAGTCAAACCCAGTTTAACATAATGTATATTTTCATTTATGAGTTGAGCTTCTTAAAGTACCGAATTATAATTCAATTATGGTGGTCTCGACACTCAAAGCTCCACGTCTATACCTCGGATTATCATTTCACACGTTGAAACTCTTCAGGGTGTGTTGCGGTGACATCAAAATCGCGCTTGGAAAGGACTTGAAATAAAACCACAAATGAGCTCACGCCCAGATGTATGTATTTTTGTCTAATCTTATGAATTGGTGACATCTTTAAGATCTAAGGGGAAACGGGACACAGAAAGCAACCGAAATAGGCTTCTTGCATAATTATTCATAACTGTTTCGTCTTTACTTCTTGACTGCCTTCGTCGTAAATAACGATACCAAGTCTTACAAATCCTTGACTAGTGTTGTTGAGTTATGAGTTATGAAAAACAGATATGATGAAATCATTTGCGGTAAATCGTGTTGTTATTTTGGGCAAACGTACAATCATGATTGATTTAATTTAGAATGTAGCCAAGATGCCAAAACTCTGTTCACATCCGCACCCAGGAGGTTTGAAATCTGTTCCGCTTGCAAAGCTACGAGTTCTGAATTGGAACGGATTTACGATGCAAAATTATTTTCCGTTGTGGAAGTTTAGCTTTCCAGGTCACTTATCTTTAAATCGAGCATGGTTCCAAGGAACTCAAAAAGGCTATTTTAGACTGTATGTAGTCTATGATTTTTCTCACGGAAGTGGTCGATGACTCCACGAATAGTTTTAAACCTTCAACTTTTTTAATCATTAATTTCTGTTGTTTCAAAAACACTATTTTTGGAACTGTTTAAACGTGCTAACTCGACAAAGTTTACAAACTACTTTCCAGACATGTGAAGTGCATGTTGAAGTGATAGCGGTCGTGAAGAGACTGGGCCTAGAAAGAAAACCGTGCTATAGTTTCGCGCGCTTTTGTAATGCTCGATAACGAGACGATTCGATTATGCAAATCCGGAATTGCATTCTTAACTTTTTCAATGTGATTTTGTAGCATATTTGAACTGCCAAGGAAGTCTCAGTTTGTACTAAGTTTGGGCTAAGCGGTTGTTTGTCTCACAAGAAAAGCAAATGAATTCGCTATAAGCATTGTGTCAAGCTAACCTAGACATTATTCAATCAAAAACGTTTACATATGTCTTCCGATTCATCTTTGTGGTCTTTCTAGCTGTAATTTATTTTCCTTAAACAACAAACTTCAAAGAACAGAATTCAACGGGCTGTGTACCAATGGCACAAGCGGTTTTATGATTGTATTGTGCTTGAAGTGTCCTTGTGATTAAACGAACAGCTAAAATAATATGTGCAAGAAGACCTGTACTTGAAAGCATGTACAAGACAGCACAAACATTTGGCGAAACTAAGATCAAAGCAGTTTGCACGATAAACGGAATCAATTACATTCTAGACGCTAGATAAGTCTTTAACTGTGAATTGTAATCCCTACCCACGCCTAGCACATCCTTTAATAGTTAGTGAACTTTTAGCTCTCTTTCATTTACTTACCTCGAAAAGGAAATGTGTCGAAGCAGCAAGCAGCGTCGAAGCGAGCACGTACAGCAACACGTTCAGCACAAATAGAACTGTCCAGAAGTGCGACAGATCTGTTGAGTTCATCGTCTGTGAAAGACAATTGCTGTCAAGCATACCATACCTTATTCAAATCAAATGCAAACTGTGAAAACTGTGAGTTTTTGTTTTGTTCTGTTCACGTGCGAAGTGGGGCTCCGGTTTTGTTTTGTTAATGGGAGGAACGTCCAACCGACATTGTGTCTGCTGGCTAAAGCGACTTCAAACACTTGAACCATACGCTGCTGGCAAGTTCAATTAGCTTCATTAGAACTATGCTTTGAGACTTGCTCTTTGATATAATCTGCAAATACTTTAATTTCAAATTTTCAATATGGAAAGCTGGAAGAACTCAAATTAAAATTTCTGATGCTCATTTAGGAAGGGATTTTTGCATGATATGGCAGACCCTGTGTGGACTGATTTTCTGTCAAGTTTTCAATCGAAGTAAATTGCTTTTCTCTAGTAGAGACGATCGTAATCAGCGTTTTTCTCAGACAAAAGCCCTAGGCTAAAATAAACACAAACAGAATTTATACATTAAACGAGACTTACCTGTAAGGTGAAGTTTGATGTAGATTCTACTAGGTCACCACAGCAGCAGAGANACTAGATCTGTAATCTCCGGTATCATCGGCGGGACACGCACAACATAGACTACCAAATGCCACCGAAATTCCAACTCTTTCAGTGATGTCAGTCCTATTTTTAGAACTCAGAAACGTACACAGAGGATGAGGAGGAGCTTCGTCGGTGATGTCAAATGTCAAGGCTTTGATGCTGTGGTGATTTGTGAATGTGACGTTATGGCACTACAGTCGAACTGTCGCTCTTCCGACTTCCATTTTCTCTCTATTTTTCTCTGCAGTCTCGCCATGGCATAATCGAGCAAAATAGAACATCAGCCACAATGCGGATTTCTCTTATACTGCGTCTCGAGTTCTGCTGATAGCACGGGCCAATTAGATTTCCGATAATTACCTACCCTGCAACAGGGAGAACATAATACTCTTCAGTTATTAGCCATTGCGCAGGGAGCCCTGATCCAAGAGAATGCTCGCAACGTTTCCCCCAATCATTTCAGGCATCCAGGGGTATGGTATACCACGAGTCCACGACAAACAACACGGCACTTTCTGTGATCAGTAGGCATCTCCATGATTGCTCAAGGAACTATGCCAGTGGCTCCCCTGTCCGCGTCCACGTAGACGCAGGCGAAGACAAGAATAGAAATTGCGTTGCAAACATGTCACTTCTCCTTCTCCTGCCGGCCAGCAGCAGCAGTGTCAAAAAATAAAAAAGAATATCTGTCGGCTACAGTGCTAACTGTGGATCAATGTTCTTAGCTTGTTCTTGGCTTGCTCAAGAGAAACATGGAATGTTTGAGCACTAACATGTAAAAATTTCCTTCTCCGACGAGAGTTCAGACGGTATCTAAGTAGATGACATTGCATTGTTGTCATTGTTGTAAGCATAATTATCTGTAGCCTATAGAATCTACCATCGTATTTTGTTTGCGATGAATCTGTCTTTCGTTTTCTGACATTTACTACTTCTTGTTTTTATGCAATAAAATTTAAAATTTGATCGAGCATCGAATTGTCTAAACTTTGAATTGATTCGAGTCACAGTGTGCTTATAAAAAATGTGTTCTTATTAAGAAAAATTACATATGCTGTAGATGATTTCAATGCACAATACAGTGGCAGATACTGGCAGTTTTCACGAACTTGGTGCTTTATTGGGACCTGAGGAAAATGACCGTTGTAGACAGGTGGCTGTGGTAGCCTCGTTTGTATGTGGAGGTTGACATCACGTCCTCGTATGACTTTATTCTGAAAATCCATTAAGTTACAAGCAACTTATTATCATGGAGCAGAATTAAGCACTGTAAACTGTTGAGTGTGGAATAATTACTGATCAAGTAAACAGTGTCAATGAATTACATGGCGCAGTATATACTTGACGATACCACGACTTTATATTTTGGGGTTACGAAGAGTGGCTTTTACACGCAGGTGGTTTGCTCTGTAGAGGTGACCGCAGTCTTGCATTGTTGCACGTGAATACTAATTTTGAATTACCTCAATCATTTCATACTTCACTGGAACAATCATATCTGCTGGATCAATTGAGATTGAATGTCTTTTTGTTGATAAGGATCATCTCATAGGCATATGACTGAATTGTCTTGATCTTTTGTGGAATTTTATAGGCTCTACTTCGTCACGTAGACTGCCAAAAAACAGATCACGTAACAGGAAAATATAAAATAATACAGACATCATCATCATCATCATGGATCTGTCTTTATTTGAAAATTTCAAAAAGAAAATTAGAAGAATGCACGTATAGAAGGTAACAAGTACGCTAACACAATCGGTTGTTTAAATACAATCACAAATGTAAAAATCAAAATCAACGGGCGATACCCGTGTGTGTCGCGAGTCTAGATTTAAATGCAGATAAAGATTTGGAATAGACCACTTCTTCTGGCAACCATACCCTGACTACACGATTGTAGAAAAAATGATGGCGTGAGTTCAGCTTGGCTGTGTCAATGTCGAACCGCAAACCGTGGCTTCGTGTCGGCAAGGGATGCAGCTTCAACTCACTTGGAACTTCAATGTCAACCAATTTGTTGACTATCTTGTAAAACATACACAATCCAAAGTTATACGTCGATTTTTAAGTGACTCCATGTTTAGACGTTGGAGGCGCTCCTCCTATGTTTGATTGTTTGTTTGTTTGTTTGCTTGTTTGTATATTTCATCATATCAGTCATAAGTACTACTACACATCAAAATACATTGATAACTAAATTGACAGATACGACAGTATGATGCGGAAGTATTACCAAAACAGTGGATAAGTATCATCATCATCATCATCATTAAATTATTATGTATATTCGATAAGCTCACACAAGTTTTTTCACGAAGAAGGGATCACGATATGCACTTGTTAAAAAATAAACTACATCATGAATCACGGTCAGACGCGGCTTACAGTCTTACACAGTACGGGGTAACCCTGCTAATATCACTTCGGTTAATATGACGACCCGCTTAATAACCGAACTCTTTCAGAAGCAAAAGAAATCCTCTTTTTAAGTCGATAATGTTGCTTAGAAACCAATAAACCACGTGACATTAACAAAGTTGCACATTCTTTTGACCTCGTTGTCACATTGACTTTGACGCTATGGGAGGCCATCACAAAAGTTCGGATTTACAAGCGTGACAGGCTGACAGCCACGTTTTGAAATGTAAGCGAAGATTGTGTCTTTTCTGCTCTTGTTAAGGACTTCTAGGAGACATGAAGACCGTCAAAGCAGCTGAATTGGAAGGATTTGAGAAGTACACGATTGATAGTGAAAGTAATTCGGCTGTAAAGTATGCAGAAGATATAAAGATTGGTGATAAAAAGCTCTTCCTTTTGCAAGCTCCTATTGGGGTAGGCATTGTTATTGAATATTTCAAGCTCCGCTGCAATCTTTGAACGTTGACTTCAGTAAAAGTTGACACATCTTTCGTCCTTCGAGACGAAACATATGAAGAATCATGCGATTGTCCAAGGCGGAAGTCCGACTGATCTAAAGAATAAAGCAGAGTCTGTCAGGCTCAG
Organism: Calvadosia cruxmelitensis; assembly: GCA_900245855.1. Classification (NCBI taxonomy): domain Eukaryota; kingdom Metazoa; phylum Cnidaria; class Staurozoa; order Stauromedusae; family Kishinouyeidae; genus Calvadosia; species Calvadosia cruxmelitensis. The sequence goes on along the minus strand of OFHS01000056.1, from coordinate 16,443 downwards.
CTAGGCTACGTTTGTTAAGCTTAGGCTATATGAATGTTTTGATAGAATCCAGTCTGCAGCGTCTGGCCTTTGCACCCCTTAAAAACTGTTTCCCTGATCGATTAGTGCCCCTGAATCCTAGCTTAGAATTGTTCCTAATATTTCAAACCTGTATGTAAAGTAAGTTTTACTTTTACGCGGGGAACGCTAAATTTCTGCTAGTGCGATTGCGCGGATTTTTTCTCTATTTTGACGTAATTTACACCCACTAATTCAATTTATTGGCAATATTGTGCGGGTTTTGTTGTTCCCCACGCGGGCCCTAATTTTCATGCTGGATTACGAATAGACCTAATCAACTAATTATCAATCCTGGGACCTGGTGCACCAGTTTAAGATTTACTATTCCCAAAACACTACTATTAGTCTGTTTTGCTAGCTTGCAATACGGAAAGTGGACTAATCGCCCTTTGCAGGGCACCCTTGGGCGATATTTTGGTTCGTTGCCGTTCTTGCCTTTAAAAACATCCTGCCACTTCGAGATGTCGCTGAAAGGTGCCCTATTCTGCAGACTGGATAGTAAACAAATAGACTAATGCTATGTGCGCTATTTAATAATTCTCATCACCGTTGTCATCATCATAAGTTCTGCTACATTAAATATTCTGTGCATAATCAAATAATTATGCAAATAGTATGATTTTGATCAACATAGAAATAGAGTTATGCGGTTTGTTCTCTCCTGTGCCAGTTTGATGTCAGCCAATTGTCAGGAAAAACTGTTATCACAAATGGTTGTCAAGTATTGAAAGTAGCACAGAAGCAGGTGAGTCGATCAGCCATCAATTTGCCTTTCGATGAAATGTTTGGCAGTGTTGTGAGGCCCTACAAGAAAGTTTGTAGGTTAATTACGCCAAAGATCTTGGGTGTGGAGCTTGCTGTCATTTGTTCAAAATCCAAGATTTTGGCGCAGCGTAAGCTTGGGGCAGCACTCCCTGGTGTAATATTTGACGTAGGAAAAGCAAACTTTCCAGTAATGTTGTGAGATATATTCTCTCTTATCTTGCTTGTAAGATAATTGTATTACTGTAGAGTGAGTAGGTTGTGGCGTTGATGCAAGAACAGGTGAGTGTAAGGTAACATTGAATATATAATTGTGGCAGATACGATGGAGGGTAGGGAGCCCGTCCGAAGGCTAGAGAGTACAGATTGCAAGCGAACGACATTAAGAAATACTAGGTATTTACAGTGACTGACGGAGGGCACTGATTGGCAATCTGAGTGCTGAGGTAAATGCTTGATGAGAGTTGAGACGGCCACAATACGATTGGTGCAGTTGGCGATTTTCATTTAGACTGAGATTTCTTTTGTTTGGTTATTTTTCTGTTTTGGGCCTATTGTCTTACCATATACCCCAAAATCCTCTTGAAAGCAAACAGTTGTCGCATGCAGACAAATCAATGTTGTCCCGACTGCATTCCTTGGATTTTGTACGGAGTCCAGGCATGATTAAATTAAAATATATAAATGACCAGTTTCAAACAAGGAAATTGCATGTTAACTTGTCATAGTTTCACACTTTTGCGTGAAATAATTTGTTTCGTTTATCAAACTTGCCTTTTTATTTGAATTATCAAGCTAGAAGCATGATTAGAAACCCAGACAAAATACTTTCAGATGTCCTTTAGGATCGGATCGAATATTGAACAATTGCAATCCAAACATACTTGGCCATGTGATACCCCTTTATTATTATGTTGGTTATGCATGGTATTTTAGTCTAACGAGTTTCAATGTGATTTTTTCATGTTTAGGAAGAGGATCAACATTTTGAGCTCACATCGACAACTAACGACGGTGTAAGTAGAAGCGTTTTTATTTTTGTCTGAGCTGATAGGGGTAATTTTCTTATGCTTTTTGGCTGCTAGTGGCTCTTCATTATGTCACTGTTTTCGATAATTGTATCAGTGTTTTTATTAGCTCATATATCTGCGATACATTGCTGATACAATCATATCAGTTATCAGCCCGATATAGTAAAAGCCTATCGGCTGATATACGATCTAAAATTCCATTAAATTTATGTAGGAATGTGCTCAAATATGCAGCATTCACCGGTGTTACCAAGCCATATGTGTTAGAATTTGATTTTGGTGAACGCTCCCCAACGAGAACAATTCAATTTTTTTTACATTAGCTACTTTTCAATTTGCAATACAATTAGTTGTCATTTGACACCTTGCATTGTTTCACATCAAAACGGCAACACATTATCAGCCATTTAATTAGTGCGTTTTGGACAGAAACACATGTGCATGACTGGAACAAACATGTGCTTGCTCCGTTGCGAGGGGGAAAAGAGACAGCAAAAAATAAAATGGCTGGGCAGAAATATTCTTTTAGTAGAAGCAAATAAAATCACCAGTGTATTGGTGGTCATCTCTAGCAGTTCATCTCTAGGGCTAGATCCGCCATCAATGTTATCTTTCAAACCAATGAGGCTAATAATGTGGCTATTGGAAGAAGATTCCCAATTAAAATGCATGTTGGCACTGTCAAATTGTTTATTTAATTGCTGCTGACAAATTATGTCTGTCATGTTATTGTTTTTCAATTATCATTGTGATTTAAGTTAGATTTCTTCTCACGAGTATAACCATCAAAGCACTTTATCAAATCTTAATCAGCCACCTCACGACAGTTTCCATGCGTAAATTAAGTTTTGTTTTGTTGTAAGATGGCGACATCAACTGCGTTCTGGTTCAGATTATTTTCTTGGGGCTTACCAAACTGTAACACTTCATTGCCTCTTAGTTGATTTGTTGTCATAGTTACCGACCTTCCTGTTGGTGTACGTGTTATAAAATTGTAAATGCGTCTTTTGTAGCTCAGGCATTTCAGTGTTGTGTTCCCGTCTTCGTCAACAACGGAATCATCTCAGAACTTGGAAAGAGGTAGGACATGCGTTTGCTGCATCTTAATCATATTTTCCCGTGTTTCTATGTATTGGTTGTTTTTGCTGAGCTTGATATTGAATTTGTGATTTTTTTGCTGGATGCAGAATTGCGTATATAACTCTGTTTGCTAATATTATAAACACCTCCAGTGACGTATATCCTGCTGCTTATAATTACAATACTGGCGTAATAGAATATCGTTGAAACAATCAGCAGAGAGAAACAAAAAACAATGTCAACAGAATAGCAAGGCAAACATCTGTTCTGCTGCATTGCCATTCATCCTAGCTGGATTGACCAATCCGGTGTTTCTTTGTTGCAGTGCAGCCAATCAGTGGTCATATGCAAGTATTCAAATCAATCAACATTCCCGATGTTGACACTGCTGTTGTTTCAAGCGAAGACGAGAGCAACGTAAAGCACGAGTACACCGCCCATTGGAAACCATTCGGTTCAAGTAAGTCACTTTTTCTCACCAGTATGCAGTAAAGTCAAACTTATACAGTACTAGCAGCCACCTCTATAGAGCAGCCACCTCTATAGAGCAGCCACCTGTGTATAAAGGCCACTCTACATAAACCAAAATGACACTTTCTATAGAAAGCAACCTGGACAGAAAGGCCACCTGTCTATAAAGGCCATTTTTCTCAGGTCCTAGAGGTGACCGTTATAGATAGATATTTATTTTGATCATGAACAGTACAGCAGAGTTTTTTATACAATGAATATATGAATTAACTAGAAAAAAAAGTACATGATCAAGGTCATCCCGTAAGCACTAACAGCTTGTTTGTTTGGGAGACCTTATAGACAGGTTTCACTGTGATCCTAAAGCGAGACATTAAGTATTTATAGTCAATTTCTTAGTTGTCATGACAAAATCAGGCAGATCACAGAACGTACTACAAAAACGCCGATGCCCTGTAATCCTCTCGCCAAAGCATGTCAATGTATTGCTTTCTCAAGAGTAATTACCTTGGAGATGCTATCCTTAGGCCCCTATGCTGTCCTGGAGAAGGTACTTGCTAGACAACTTAAACCGTGGTGGTTTGATGTTTGAACACAGGAAGGACCCGGTGTCTGTTGCTGACGAGATGGCTCAGAACAGACTCCAGTGGCAGTCCTTCGTCCGCAACGTAATCCATATGCCACCTACAACCATCTCCGGTCAATAGGAATTATGTCATGTTGTGTTATGTTAATTTACCTTCTTCTTTGAGCAGTATAATTGCTAAGGGTGGTCCCTATTTTCGAAAATTTCAACTGTCATGCTCCCACCCTCTAAGATTGTTACACAACCCTCCAAAATGTCAAACAATGTAATTATAATGTTCGAGAGTGTATGTTTGCACTAGACACTTTGAAGCAACTCATAGTGGTTCGTAAAATGAAAGGCGGTTGTGTTACCAAATGGCTTGTACACGACGACGTAACGAGGCTCACTCGGCAGCTGATATAAAAGGGAGATTGTTCGTGCAGATTAACGAGGGTGCGTCTAGCTCAACGGCATAGCAATGGACCGGCAATCCAAAGGTTTTAAGTTCAACTCTCACGTTGCGCCACTTTTTCTCTAATGAGCAATCTCGGTTTCTAACGTATAGTTGTTTCTTTTTTCTCGAAGGATCGCCATCAGCAAAAAAGCACAAAAAACGAAAACATAAACATGAGTTGATGCAACAAGATATCCTGATCGAGAGTCCAAAGAAGACGAAGCTTGTCAAAGAGGTCAGTTTTACAACGGTGTACCCATCGATTTATTTCATAGCCCCTTCGCTGTGAAAATAATGATTCTAGAATCAGTAGAATAATACTGGAGGTTAGAAACTAATTGGAAGTGATTGTAAAGTCAAACCTGTATTGGTGGCCACCTCTATAGAGCAGCCACCTGTTTATAAAGGCCACTCTTCATAACCCAAGAACGACTCTCTATATATATATCAACCTGGACAGAAAAGCCACCTGTCTACAATGGTCATTTTCCCTAGGTCTCAATGGTGACTGTTATAGACAGGTTTCACTGTACAGTCAAACCTGTCTTGAGTGACCACCAAAGGTTCTTTGAAACGTGGTCTTGTATTGGCTGACACCTGGCTGTAGTGTGGACTAAATAGCCTGATTGTGTAGTCACGTGATAATAAGAATATAAAACCATTCAAATGGCATTAATGCTTTCTTTTGCTTTGACTTTTGTGAAGGAGCCAGTTGAAGAAGACGATTCATCAAAATCACAAAGCGCGAAAAGGAAAAAGAAGAAGAAAAAAAAGAAAAGATAGAAGCTCACATTAAGATTGAACCACTTTAAAGGATCAAGTCGTTACTTTGTGAAACATTTTCAATTCAATGTTTGGTTTTCCAATGTAGTTTTTTCCCTTCTGTGACTGAAAAGTCTCGCAGGAGTTATTGTCAATAAGTAATGTCTTTAGCAATGTATATTAATACCAGGTTTAGTGAAACTGGAAAATGCATTGTCGTGTTGTTGTTGAACGACTGACTACAGTCAAACCTGTATTAGTGGCCACCTCTATAGAGCAACCACCTGTGTATAAAGGCCACTCTTCATAACCCCAGAATGACACTTTCTATAGAAATCAACCTGGACAGAAGGCCACCTGTCTATAAAGGTCATTTTTCTCAGATCCCAAAGGTGACCGTTATAGACAGGTTTCAATGTACTTACGAATGTATGGAAATTTGAAATCGGTCCATGCATGACCTTCTGTCGGTATACATGTTATTTCACCTCCACAATGTAATTTTTGTAAATTTTTGACAGCCGTGGACAATCAGTGAAATTGACAATCGATTTGGTATGACTGTACGTGCTTTAAACAGTGTCATTTTCTGATGGCATCTCACATACCAGAAGTGTACGAGAGAGACTGTGCTTGACCACAGGGTTGGAGGCAGCTGCTTGAATTGTGCACAGGTCATTTTTGTAGGTTTGACTTTTGAATACTTGCACTGTCATCTGCATGATTCTGGTTGTCGTCCATCTTTGTTTTAAACTATATCATCTTCCTACTGTAGGGTATGTAGTTGAGGCGTTGATGGAATGCATGAATCGGCGAGAGTATGATTGATTGATTGATTGATTGATTGATTGATTGATTTGATATAATTATTTCCCTTAAATTCAAATTCAATATGAAAGGCAAACACAGGATATAAATACCACTAACGCATAGCCTATAATAGTTTACAATATTTCACTTAACTTATTTTATCTAAACGACGCTTAAAACAATACAATGTTGGTGCAATGACAGCATGATCATTGATCACTAATCAGGCAGATCGTTCCACCGTGGAATCATGGTGGAATCACGCGGGAGGAAAAGAGGTTCTTGATAAAATTATTTGCATTGGCCTGAACTGCCATGTTTTGCAGCTTCATGGAATGACCACGCATTGTATACTTATTTGCTTCGTACAGTGGAAATGCCCGTAGTGTCTTAAAAATCTGATTATCCGAATTTTCAAATAAATCGGATTCGGATATTCGGATTCAGCTGTTTTGTCAATTCACGATTGAGGCCTCGCAATGGAAGCTCACGGAGGCGATGTAAACAGGCCGTCGCTTTTTAGAGAAGTTCAGCTATTTGCTGGTCGCCGGGTAAGCGAGTTTGGAGAGTTTTATTGACTTCAGGTTATGGCTTCGCTGCGCAATGCATTGAGCAGATGCAGGATTAGTTTATGGACACGACGATGTATGCCATTGTATGGCGTTTCGGCTGCCAACAGGAATAGACAGCATGTCAGAGCTGCTTCTTCCGACTCGAAGGTTAGATCCTAGAGAATAGTTTGAGTGTTTGACCTCTTGGCTGGAAAAACTTGGCACTGTTGTTTTAATTGCTTGATTTTCGCGTTTTGTTTACTCAGATAGTTGATGTTCAGAGGTAATAACAAGAAATTAAAAGCTGATGGTTAAACTCTTAAATTAGTTCTAAGTATCTGTACAAAGTCAAAAGCGATGCCCTGCTGATAAGTGATGAGCCTCTGCTGAGGCCTGAGCCACGACTTTACGTTAGCCGTTCTTCTTCCGTTCCCCTTTTGCTACTTGTAATTGTTGGAGGTGTATGCAAGAAGTTGCATTGCAAAACACTAGAATGAAATAATCCCCTGTTTTGTAATATTTATCCAGGAACCTGAGGTCCAGCGGACAGCACTTTATGATTTCCACGTGCGCCATAAAGGACGCATGGTACCGTTTGCTGGATGGGAATTACCAGTTCAATATGTGGACGGCCTCGTGGCATCTCATCTGCACACAAGAGAGAAGGCATCCATCTTTGACGTTTCTCACATGCTACAGTTTAGGATACATGGCAACGATAGGGTTAAATTCCTTGAGGAATTGGTAGTTGCTGATGTTGAAGGTTTCGACAATGACTCTGGCGGGTTGTCCTTGTTCATGAATGACAAAGGTGGGATACGAGATGACTGTATCATTAACAAGCTTCCAGAGTGCATCTATGTTGTGTCCAACGCCGGCTGCGCTGACAAGATTCGCCCTCTTCTGAAGGTTAGTTCAGGCACAGCTAAACTCCAACATCTCTTAGCTACCATTTGTTTTAACCGTCCACCTGCCTTGAGAGTCTACCTTCTAGTGGCCCCTTTCAACTGTTCGAACAATCCAATTTACCTGTTTTAAGCGACCACTTGTACAAAGATGTCACTGTGCATTAGACCCTTTGGTGACAATAAGACATGTTTGCCTGTACTATGCAAAGCGAAGACCTACCGTGAACCCTGAACAGACTTGCCCATTTAATGGTCTGTAGTGGCTGACGTGACGTTGATGTGAACTTGATGTCGTCATTGTATAGTCATGTGATTGTAACATTATATAGCCATGTCATCCTGTATTTACCCTCTTTCCTGTCTGTACTTCATCGTGTTAGCCACTCCTTCTGTCTTGTATTCTACTCTGTGTCTCCTGACATAAAACTCTGGCACCAACAACCATATGTACTCCTTGGAACTCTGAGACCTCTCCCCGTCCTGGGACCAGCAACTTCTCTCTCTCTCAAATATATTATATGTGGAATGCGAAAGCCTCCATCTTCGTCTTTCGTCTTCTAAAGGCCCAGGGAAAATTGGCCTCCTGCAGCTGGGCCTTCCTAGTAAAAGTAAAAGTTGTTGAGGGTAGCCCAAAAAGCCAACATTTGGCTACTCTCCCTTGGAGCCCTTGGCAATTAAAACCACAGAAGACATAACAAATATGTTTGCCAGCTGGGCTGGGAGTGGATCGAGCCTGGGACTTCTGACTGGCAGCCACACATACTATCCGCTAGACCACATCAACCAAACATATAATCATTCTGGTTGTGCTTGTTTGAAAAACCTGTCAGACAACAGCCACTTGAATAACCTTGCAAGACCCTACGGATAGTGTGTCGGCTGGTCCAGGAGTCGAACCCATTACGGCTGATTGGCAATCATCCATAGTGCTGTATATGTTGAGATTGCATTGAGCTAGCCTCCATTCCATGTCTGTCTCGTTTTCAATTTCCACTGGTTTTTTTTTAAGGCTCACGAAGCAGACAGGAAGAAGCCACAAGATGTTGTTGTGGAATTTCTGGATTCCAACGCTTTGCTGGCATTGCAAGGTAAATCTCACGAGAGCATCATTTCATGCACAGCAAAGATCGGTCTCTCCAGCTGCTTTATGACATTCTTGAATGAAAGCCCACTTGATCTATATCGCCGTGGGCGTGGGCAAGCCAATCCATTTACGTACAGTGATATGCTAACGTCTGATTATGCCCTAAAAGTTTTAGGCTAAAACCAACGCCATAGGGCCAGGAAAATGGGAGGAGGTGGGGCAATTTTCTAAAGTCCCCTTTCTCAGAAGGCCGACGTGCTTCAAGCCCACCAATATTAACCCTTGTCCTGCTCATAAAACTATTTAAATGACGACTTGAAGTCGCTTTATCGATTGCTGATTTGTTGATGTCTAGGAACTAAATATCTGATTAGTTATATGTCGCTACTTTTGTCTTGTTTCAAAAACGTGTATACACGTCAATAGGAGGACAAAAGTTACTTTAAAACTGTTTTTATTGCTCTAACATCTACTGATATCATTAGCGACTTACTCTTTCATTGATGTTTATTTTAAGTAGCTTTCTAGACTCACAGATTGTGAAGTACAACAATGGTTTAAAATTCTTCAATTTTGAGCATTTGAAGTAGCAAGAATGGTGTCAGAGAACTTGGTATCAAACGTGTTATCGATTGACTTTGATTAATAATTGACCATGGATCTACGACAGATCTGCAGCGGACTTTCAACAGAGCAAGAAATTCCTGTCGGATCTATAAATCCTAAAATGGCTTATTTGGCCATTGGACGTGTCAGCTTGAAAGGCTCAACTTTATATTTGAACACAACACTCCTTCGGTTGTGTCAATTGAAATCAGGGATACATGCAGGGACTCTCGTTGGAGTGGCTTTATGCCACATGGTAGACTTGACCTCACGAAATGTGAGAAATCAACGATGCCGCTACAAACTGTTACAGTGGCAGCTAGATGGCCCAATAAAAAGTGGTCTCTTTGCACAGGTGGTCTCTTTGCACAGGTAGTCGCTTGACACAGGTGATTAATGAATTTGGTTTGAGCTGATGCCGCATGGTTTGCTTCTAACAATACATAAACATTCAGTTCTGTTTTGAATCATGCATGGTATTTGTATTATTATTTGTACAAGCGGAATGTGATATGAAGATGTAGTGTGCCTTTTATAAGCAAGAAAGGATTTTCCACCTGGTTTGATTCCGCCGTGCTGCTTCTTCGACGCTGCGAAGTCGATTGTTTTCATCTAACAATCGCGCGACTGAGATGCTGCGATCGTTTACTGTTTCGAGTAGGGTTGCTTGCGATGTTTGTATTTCATATAGTTTCTGATCGTAGTCTTTAATCGTGTGGGTTGCTAGTTCGATCTGCTGAGTTAGCCTCGATTGCATTTCATGACACGCCTTCCTCGTTTCCTTGAGACGGTCTCGTTTCTCGACTGCCTCGTTCAGCTTGTTGACCGTGACCTCTAGCTCTCTTCTACTTTTCCTCACTGATGCTTCTAAATCAGAGGCTTGGCGGTTAAGTTCCTTCGCTTGCGTGGTCTCCACAGCCCACGTTATGACGTTTCTTGTGATCTCTTGAGAGAAATTCATGCGGTTTTCATCGATTTCATTTCTCAATTGCTGGCATAACGTTTCGTTTACTTCACCATCTTTGATTTCGTAGATCAGTTCGTCGTTATAGTAACTGTTTTGATTGGCGCTTGCGTTTTGTTCTTGTGCAAAAAAGAGTTTCTCTTCTTGTAAACAAAGCTCAAGATCTTGTTGCTCATTGTGAGCTTCGCTTGTCTTGTTTGTCAGTTGTATTTCTTCCTGTTTCAATTCTGCAATCTCGTTTTTCATCTTTTGGATAACTTCTTCGTGTTTTTGTGTGCCTTGCGTAGAAATTTCATTTCCATCTTTGAGCTGTTGAATTCTCGCGTCGAAATCCTTTTCCATTTCAGCAAGGCGACTTAATTGACTTTTTCTGGTATGGATATCAGATAATAATGTTTGTAATTCCTGTTTTAATCCCTCCAATTCTTCTCCGTAAGCTCCCATGAAGAAATGCCAAATCAATTCTAATGCATTTTTCGTTGTGTCGTTGTTTCATTTCAATTTGTATTCATTCCCGTTTCGTGACCCTTTTGGTTTCATCCGTACGTTTGTTGAACTAGCAAGTTGTGGTTTTCCGTTGCGTAATTTATTCGTGTGATTGTGACGTCATGCGCATATACGCATAAATTATGATTTCTTCTTATACATGAGTTATACATTATAATTTATTATTGTTGATGGATTTTCGTGTTTACTTCAAGTTGTATTTCCGACGATGGCAGAGCGTTTTCATTCACATAAATTGAGCAAACCGTTGCTTCCTGTGAATAAATCATGTAGCATGTTCGATAAATTCATAATCAATATAATTGGAATAGATTATAGAATGCACCAATCATCTGGATTCGTGTTTGTTTCCAGGCCCTCAAGCTGCTCGCGTTTTGCAGCAGGGAGTATCGGATGATATATCGCAGATGAAATTCATGCAAGGCAAGACGATGAACGCGTTTGGAATTGCTGGCTGCCGCATCACTCGTTGTGGCTACACGGGCGAAGATGGATTCGAGGTAATAACAACATGGTAGGGCTCCGAATTGCCGGGACAATATTATTAATTCTCGGATTCTCGGTTTCCCGATACTAATTCCCGGGACTCGATTCGGAGCCCTACAACATGGCGCTACGGGTTTACAGTGACATGCTCCATTTGTCCTCAGTTCTCTACACGGACTTACATAGTTAGATAGGGCGTGATAGAATTAGGCTAGGCTTTACAGCGACAATGGCTTCGATAGAGTTTGTGGGTGAAGGTATATGTAGAGTTCATACAGTTTACGAGTGCGTGGTCGAAGGTATCGTCATACGGTCATACAGTCTGAAGCCTCCAAAGTGCTAACGGAGTGCAGAAAATGTCCAATTAGTATTTAGTTTAGCTTGAATTTAGCAGTATAGTCAAATCCGGTTACTTGATATAAACTAGAATTCGTAATTTTATTGGAGCAAATGAAGATATCCGATAACGCGATAGACAGATACAATGGTGATGTATATTCCATGCCCTATCTTGTTGTACAGTTTTTTATTTTCGCTTATTTTGGAATGTTAAACTCCGGCTAATGGTTAGCCTCGTTAGTTGAAGCTTGAACCTTTACTAAGAACTGGAAGCGGCCGAATGGGATAATCCCTGATGTGTAGACATGATTCTTTCATCGTTTTAACTCATCGATGACGTGTTGGTTTGTTTACAGATCTCCGTGCCCTCTGATAGGATCGAACACCTTGCTGATTCGTTGCTTGGCGTCGATGAAAACATTGTCAAATTGGCAGGACTGGGCGCTAGAGACAGTCTCCGATTGGAAGCCGGTCTCTGTCTCTATGGCAACGATATTGACGAAGACACTACTCCTGCCGAGGCCACTTTGGTGTGGACGCTTGGTAAGACAATGGCAGATGATGAAAGCATGAAGGAAGGCGAAAGTCTTTCGTTATCTTCATCGATTTTGTTTCTTGCGCAGGGAAGCGTCGTCGCAAAGAGCGCAATTTCCCTGGAGCCGAGATTGTCCTTGATCAAATCAAACAGAAGCCATCGCGCAAGCGCATCGGATTGACCACGCCCTCTGGTCCAGCCCCAAGAGGTAACTTAAATGCCCGCGAATGTAGAATGTTATCCTATAACATTGCCGCATAGAAGTGTCTTTTTCGGAATATATCTTCCATCGTTATGCAATTAGTTAACCTCGTTTAATTTCCTTTTCTAGCGGGTGCAAAGATCTTCTCAGAAGATGGTACAGAAATCGGTGAGACTCACACGTCTGATTTTATAAATGTTTGCATTCCATTAATACTTCTTGTTGAATAGGATATATTTAGAGGAAGATAAAAGATGCATCTTCAGGAATTGCGTTATCAATTGGTCAGTGTGGCAAATGAAGTCTTGTTTACCGTCTGATACAAGGCCGCATGCTCACAAGAAGTTGAAACAGTTAGGACTGAGGTTTACGAAACCCAAAGAAGGCAATCTAAAGTCCGCGTTTTAAGTCATCTACTGATTTGGCGAACGGTTACCTGTCACGATCGGCAAAAGACATGAAGCTCAATTCTTGTTTAAGAAAGCTGGTTAATTTTCTTATGCTGCCATTTTAAACAATAACGAATCTTGTTTCCGCTGCGTCGCTTCTAAGCGGTAGAGGATGTTAGATATTTGGTTTTGAAAAGGAAAAGCACTCGATATTTGAGCGAAGCACAGGAGCGAAGCGACTCCTGCAAACGATTTTTCACTTGTGCCGTTCTCCTCTTCTCTTCGAGTGCCCAATTCATCAGTTGTCAATTTTAACCGACGTTTATGCATTTCCCAACTGAAGTGGGTCAATAATAATAATCGGGTACCTGCTACTCGGGCAGTAAGATGTGAAAATCGTCAGTTGGTTGTCAAGGGAATGTCGTCATGGTTGCTGGAGGTGTGGTCAAGGTCGTTGCGCTCGGCATCCACGAGCGGTCATGCGTTGCTAGAACGACGATCAAGCGATGTGTGTTCTACTGGAGCTTTTCGTACAGAGGACGCAGTGTTTGTGACCGTGAGAAGGAACCCGTAGCCATCAAGGGACGCTTACAGAAGCCGCCGTAACTCACACTTAAAACTGACAACACAACATGGACTCCAAAAGTCGCCTCAGACGCCTTATCTTCGCATCGCCATTGTGGGTTGGCAAAAGAGCGATTTTCTCAAGTAGCAAATCTGTACCGATGTCTTCATCGTTTCGATCGACAGATGAGAAGTGTCTGTGAGTAGATGGGCTGCTATCATACGATGTAATGAGTTGCATTCCCAATTCCCATCGGATGCTTTGTGCTGACTGCAGACAGTCAAGTTCAATTGCCTATTGAGAACATACAGTAAACTAAGACCCAATGCAATGGTCGATTGCTCGTGTCGACTGCAAGTCTTACGAAGCTCAAATTAGACAATGTAATAATGCGCTGCCATTTCTTAGTTAGTAATGCGTACTTTTGGAATCTACTGCAGTACCCCCGTTTCAATTTCAGGTCACGTGACAAGTGGTTGTCCGTCCCCCTGTCTGAAGAAGAACATTGCCATGGCTTATGTGCAACTGCCTCATGCTAAGGCGGGGGAGTCCGTCAACGTCCAAATTAGGAAGAAACAATATCAGGGGGAGGTGGTCAAAATGCCTTTTGTTCCTACAAACTATTTCGTGTAACTAAGGCCTCCCGGGACGTCCTCGTTGACATGGACACCAAGTGTCCGTTCAAAACACGTATGGTGCAAAATTAAACCATCTTAATTTGTAAAATTACTCCAGACCTCCTGGTTTTGATGATTGTACGAACATTTTTGCAGAGAAAAGCATTAGATTTGAGATTGAATTTAGAGAGAAATAATTATATGTTACAGTTTTTATGAAGATGTTTTTGTGTCGTTCGTTGGTTATGTCGCCCGGCCTATACGCAGAAATAATGATGCATCGAAAAAGTAGAAGTGTAGAATATCACATGGACTAAAATTGTCAATACTCGAATTCAGTTTTTCTGTCTCCTTTTGTGATCTCTACAGAAATGGAAAGGTGATACTGTTCGAGTATATTCTGTTGACTGAGGCAACGAGCAAATGCCAAATCAAAACTACGATCTCAAATCAGTTCAATGATTCTATTTCGTTTCGTGTCTCCAAGTCAACAAAACAAGAAACGACGTTGAAAACTGAATAAACATTATCGTCCCACGATAAATAGTCGCTAAGACATTAGAAAAAGCAACATTTTGCAACCATCCATTCGTTTGGGACATCATCAGGCCGCCATTTGAATCGAAGAATCTTCATCTGCGAATTGCTTTCGCTGTTGTCATGCCGACTGTAATGGAACGAGGTTCCCGGATTACCCAGCATGCATCACCACACGTGTGAATCCCGAATTTCGCCAATGATGTGAGCTGCTCGTTGGAGAGCCTGGAAATAAGGATAGGATGGGATAAGAAACTGAACTATAAAAGAAATAAATTCATAACAAAATAACATAATTGACCAAGTGCAGTCTCAATGCATTTTCGGATTCATGCTAGTTGACCTCTGATGGCCCCACAACATGGCTTTGTTTGAAATGCACTTAACTGTACTCTTTTCTGTGATGGTCTATTTCACAAGGATTGTTCTTAGCTATCAAAATAGTCGATTTCAGCTCAGAAACACGTGACTATGGGAAGCTTAAAAATCCCACAATGCATCAGGACTGCACTTGGCCATTATGGTTCCAAGCCTTGATCTTCAAATTCTGCTGCCATGAAGTACTTTAAGTTAAGTTCTATTTCTAACAAAGTATGTCAATTTTTAACTTATTTTAATGATATTCTATTAATATTCTTGCTTTTAAACTCGCTATTCTGTAAAACGTGCCGTAGAGGTAACTGCTTGCCTGGAAACAGAAAGCAGTAGAAAAAATTACCCTACGTAGACAAGCTGGAAGACATTTTTAATTTGTAAATAGGACTTTTAAAGTACAGTAATTATAGGTAATTTTAGGTTCACATTCAGAAAATGTTATTGATTTATTTGTAGATAATTCTGGACAAGTTTAATCAGTAGTAGAATTTGAGGTGAAATAAATAAAATGACGATGATGATGATGCTAATTCTAGCCTCACCTTGAGCATTTCCGCGGCCTCTTGTCTGCGAATGTGAATCTGTTCTGATTCGCTCAATAAATCATCGAACAGGTCATGCTGAAATGAGATCAGAACACTCCATAGAATCACAGAGACCAAGGATCAAACCCAAAATATTTAAGCAATAAAGAACAACGGTTCCTAGCCGAAATTCAGATTAACAGAGTAGTAAAAGATGTCCTAGAAAACCATAAAATTGCTTGACATTTATAAACAGATATCTGGAACTAAGCATATCAAAAACTCCTCGGAAGTATGTCCACACAGTCTACACAGAAAACTCTATTCTTACCAATGTTGGGACACCTGTGTCCATTTTCAGCCCCCATCCCAAAGTTAATCAGGCAATAATATGATCCAAACGTTGGTAAATAGAAAGCTCTTAGTCCACCGACTTGAAATAAAATTCAATGAAAAAGAATAATTTATGTTTCGAAAGGCTACAATTTAACTCTCGAACACACTTCCTGAAACTAAACGAATTCTGTCTACAACGAACCTTGTATAGTTTCTCGACGAGTTCGCTTTGAATCCTCTCTTTGATGTGATTGACAAGAAAACACATGGCCGCCTTAGGAACACTACAGAGAGAGAGAACGAGGCTGTTAATCAGGAGGAGGTTTACAAACTAAAGGCAAATGGTAAGAAATAACGGGATAAATTGAAGCAATGTTTTCACCTGTCCTGGATGTTTTTCCTGATGATGTTGAAATAAGAGCAAATGAGTCGTTCTGAGATCGAAACAGAAACAAGTGATTAGATCGATGAACTCACGATGAGGAGCCAACAACGGCTTCATGGCCTAGTGGCAGGAACGCTGGCTTTCGTACCCCGGGTACGGGGTTCGAATCCCAGCCGGACCTGCAGCTTGGACTATGTTGCTGCCCTGGTGGCGAGGGGTTTAATATAACGCGCCGTGCTGCACAATTATAATCAGTGCAGAGGTGGTTCGAAACGTCCAACTAATAGTTCTAGACAAGGGAGCCAGCCCTCGCAACGAGGGTGGTGGAACTCGTAAAAAATCCCCCTACGTACCTCCACCGTTCATCCAAAAAAGTGTCTGTCTCCGCGTGTGGCAGTTAAAAAAATAAAAACATAGAAGCTCTCGGAGCATGACTCACGGATAATGCATCCATAAAATAATTACAATGTAACTAACATACAGTTATACTTCACAGAAATCGTAATGAGACGACAACAGCGTCACTGCTATTGTC
>OFHS01000055.1:17687-70470 GCA_900245855.1 Calvadosia cruxmelitensis | reverse complement strand
CAATACTGGCGCTATTGGCTACATGAATACAATCTTTAATACATTCCAAAATATTTGATGTTGTGTCGTTACTCACGTTGTTTGATAAATCGAATATATGAAGAAACATTCGGACAGTTAATAATATGGTAACGGTGGCTTGCTGACTGACCACACTGCGAGCAGACGCATTGGTCCTCTGGATGGTGGAATCCTGACTTCCGACAGATCAGATCATGGAAGCCATGGACGGAGAGGCGAATCAAATAGGTACGATTGGGCTGATTTGGGCCTTGCCATCCAGTCGTTATCAATGTGGGTGCGTCGGAGAACCCATCGTGCAGAACCGTTTGTACCTTCTGATATCGTTGCTTGATGCACTCTTGCGCCGCACAGATGTCGAAAGGGAAACGATTGCTCAGATCTTCAACAAATGTAGGCGTACCAGCGAAGATAAACATAAGCGTATTGGATGCGTTGATAGGAGCTCCAAGTGCTCCAAGTGATTGATGGATTGATTGATTGATTGATTGATTGATTGATTGATTGATTGATTGATTGATTGATTGATTGATTGATTGATTGATTGATTGATTGATTGATTGATTGATTGATTGATTGATTAATTGATTGATTGATTTATTGATTGATTAATTGACAACGTAGCATCGGTTATATTAATTTTTAGAAAAAATGGTTTGGGGAATCGACTCTTCCAATATCAATTTACCCTGTAGCATAACATTTAGACATCCGAATTTTTTATTGGAACATCCCATAGACAGTCTCTCTGACACAGCTTTATAAGTTCTGAGTCTCACAAGATCTCAAAATACTAATGATCGGATGAAATAATATGATCAGAAGGTCAAGTAGTATTGATCATTAAATTCCTTCCTATATAAACAATCTACAATCCAGAAAATCTAGACATCAATGTTGCTCACAAACAAAATGTCGTCCACTTACCCTGTTGACAGCATCTGTTGCTTTTTTGGCTTTTTGTTCAGCCCCCATCAACATACGACCATTTAATATTCCAGCTAGTATGAGAGGAGGGAAGAATGCCAGAGTCATTGCTGTGATTTGCCATGACGTAACAAAACCAACCACCAAGGCTGATAATATGGTGACAGATACATCCGATATGGTGCCAAGCCGAATGCCAGCTGCCTAGAAATGAAGAGGTTAAACAAGTGCTACTCTTTTCATCAAGCAATGAAAGTCAAAAGGAACTAAAAATGTTGTAAATTATTCGTAATAATGTTAATCTATGTCAACGTGACTCTTATCTGCACATGCGCAATTGTATTCTAGACAACTACTGCATTTCCACTACAGTAAAACCTGTCTATAACTGTCACCTCTGGGACCTGAGAAAAATGACCTTTATAGACAGGTGACCTTTCTTTCCAGGTTAATTTCTATAGAAAGTATCATTTTGGGATAACGAAGAGTGGCATTTAAACACAGATGGCTGCTCTACAGAGGTGGCGGCGCTAATGCAGGTTTGACTGTATATTGTATTGAAAAGCTATTTTCAACTGACCGGCTACAATGTAACAGGTGAAAATCACCTCAGTTAATCTCAAAACACGCTTAATATCACTTCATTTTGAGAACCAATTTATGTCAAAATCAACTACTTGTACCCTATTAATATCTCGATCCGCTTATTATTACGATTTGTGGTTGGAAGTCATAATAATACGAGGTTACACTGTATTCCTAACTTGAACAATATTATGGGAGTTCTAAGGATTTTCTATGATCAGTGCCAGGAATTGTGGCGAAAGCTCTGGATATAAGCCATTGCAAATTACACTATTAACCAGAGTCGAGTAAAATCCATGCGAAGATCATGTGAAAAAATGTTTGAAAACGTTTGGAAAGTGCCATTTTCACATGTTTCTATTTTGTTTCCTAATTCACATGGTTTTTCACATGATTTGATTTGATTTGATTTGATTTGATATATTTTCCGTAAATTCAATACGAAAGGCAAGTACAGAATATAAATACCACTAACGCATAGCCTATGATAGTTTACAATATTTTATTAAATTTATTTTATCTAAACGAAACTTGAAACAGTACAATATTGGTGCAGTGACAACATCATCAGGTAGATCACATGGTTCAAAGAAGAGATTTCCCATTTTACATGATTTTCAAACGGCTTTCACACGTTTTTGGATTCATAGTGTTATGACTAACAACGAGTTTCATTTAAATTTCCATAATAAAGTCAAACCTGTATTAGCGGCCACCTCTATAGAGCAGCCACCTGTGTATAAAGGCCACTCTTCAAAACCCCAAAATGACATTTTCTGTAGAAATGAACCTGGACAGAAAGGCCACCTGCCTGTAAAGGTCATTTTCCCCATGTCCCAACAAGGTGACCGTTATAGGCAGGTTTCACTGTAAATTCAAGCAATAATTTCTTACCCCTTTCAAATTGGCAGCATCATTGGATAAACGTGAGGCTAACACGAAGGAATTGTTTTCAGGCAAATCGAAGAAGGTGAGATCCTTCAAGAAAAATAATTTCAATATATGATTGATCGACCCATTCAACAGCATGCACTTCGAAGCAAGACAAGTTCGTACAATAATGCAAGAAAAGCTGTATAATGAAATCGCGATATATATAAACAATATCAGTTGAGATAGGACGAAGTCCAGTATTAGAGATTTGCGACTTCAAATTTCAAAAGCTAAAATTCGGAAAAACGCATTCGAATTGTAATATCTTTGATTTTCTTCTTGAGAGGAATTCTCTACAGGGACCGCAAGTCTATGGGCACAACACAGATGCAGGTTACGGATCTATATATAAACAATCTTGAACATCAATAAACGAAATATACACGAAAGCAATTTGCAAATGACAAACGACTTCAAAAACGTGCTTCCAAATTTTTTGGGGCAAACAATCTATCATTTGTTCCTATACATTCTCTATGTAGAAAAGAACATTTAAGAAATCACTTGCAAGACATTATGCAAGTGATAAAATAAGGATAAATTTCTCTTCAGGGCTATGTTATGAATGACTGTCAAGAATATTACAGCCAAATGTCCAAGAAGGGTAGTCAAAGGACTAAGATCTATCTATACGCGAGGAATCGTTGAATATAGTTATACCGAGTTCTCAACTCTCCACAGATTAGCAATGGACCAACAAATGTATGATGGGATACAAATATTTTAGGCACGTGGTTTTGAGCGGAAATTTACAACTTTGACAGACAAGAACAATGCTTGAATTTGAACATCATTGACAAGAGTACGGCTGATTGCGCTTGCATTTTTCTAGCTTTTTCACATGTGACAGAGGTCAACTCACTTACATACTGACATGCACTGGGACTGCGCATGGCGGATTAAACAGTATTTCTTTATCTGTTGATCATCAATAACATTGCAATTTATAGTCATAGCTAGCATGGTGAATTAATTCTGTACATAAAGTAAAGTAAGGTAAAGTAAGTGTTTATTCGTTGTTTTGGAGATGAATCCGCGTCATATCCAGAACGATTAAAAGTTCTTGGCTTTCATTCACTGGAATCACGACGGGACGTTTTGGATTTGTGCTTGTTCTTCAAGATAATTAATGGCCAAGTTAACATGCGACTACCAGCAGAAGTGACTATTTTAAACCTGAAAACTCGAGGACATAAATTGAAATTCCACGTAGATACTGCTAAAAGCAACACGAGACCTATATACCTTGCACGAGACATTCCTTTTCTTTAACTGAGTTATTCGAAAATGGAACAATTTATCTGAACATGTAACCAATTCAACCACAATTATGGAATTTAAACGTAGACTTACGTCATTTATTATGTAATCATATAACCGTATCATTTAAGATGTTTTCCGCGTAGTGTAAGTACCTCATGTAAGTCTTCTACGCGTGTATTGTTTGAATATTTTCTCAAATACATATATAAAGGCTAAGATGGCTATGAAAATGCATATTTAGTTGATATGTATCTCGTGGTATAGCCTCGTTGATATGTGGAGGTCTATATCACACCGCCGCACACAATAATATCTTCCTTGTGGAATAATTCAAGTTACTCATCAAATGAGCAGCATCGTGATTGTTTGGTTGAGAACATCACATCATTGGCGTAGTAGATACTTCACGTTACAACAACATTATATTAACATACAGTGAAACCTGTCTATAACGGTCATTTCTTTGACCGAAGAAAAATGACCTATATAGACAGGTGGCCTTTCTGTCTAGGTTGATTTCTATAGATAGGGTCATTTTGAGGTTATGAATAGATAGTGGTCTTTATACACACGTGGCTGCTCTATAGAGGTGGTCGCTAATACAGGTTTTACTGTACTATCTTATCTTGAATATTAATGTTAAGCAAACAGTGACGAATCTTCAAAGAAACATTGTAAAATGTCTTACTTGAGACAGGATGTGGGCAAATGTCTTAATCCTTGTTCTCGATGTGAGCCTCTCGCCACAGAGAGTCAGAAATAAATTCTAAAAGAAGGCCATAATAATTATAGAAATATGATATACATCAGAACTTGACTCAAATTAAGTTATGACTATTTATCAGTGATCTATACCAGGTGATAACATAATAGCTTTTATCAAGATTAAATGTTCGATTGTAGTAACCTCTATGGCAATACTGCAACTAAATCGTTGACATCGCATAGGAACAAATTCTGGCTCCATAATACTTTCACAAAGTAAGTCAAATTCTAATTACTAATTACTGCTGCTGTTAGAATGGGTCAGTGCTGAGAATAAATTAAATATTACATGTCAGTAGAATGAAATGTATTGCTGTATAGCTCAGCTTATAGTAGAATTTAATAAATGCTGTGTGCTGTATTAAATGATATATCGTGACCTTGACTTGCCTTCCATTTCATACAAAGACTAATCTCAAATTTCTCACAATAATTAGAAAGACATGAAGTAATGTCTAACGTAACAGAGAGCTACTACAAAACAACGTAATTAATTGAAAATCCTAAGATAGAGTTGTTCTAAAAGTTCTCTGTGATATACTGTACCCCAGAGAAGAAGGATATGGAAGTCAAGCCAGCAAATCCGAGCAAGAGAAGGGTAAGCCGGTTGGATTCAGTCGCGATATGGCTGTTGTCAGACGAGGAGAATACCTAAACGAGGCCATAGTTTAAAACGGTTTTATACAGCAATATTCTAATAAGACCTCCAACATTTGAAACATATTAATTAAGGAAATTAGTAGTTACATAAGTTAAATAATTATGCACAGTTTGTTGGCAATTTCACGATCGAGTTATGACACATTAGGAGAGGAGGAAACCGTGTTCCCTGCAGCAGTTGTGATACTAATACTAATGCCAAACTCTTTAACTCCTTTTCTTTTTTTAACTGCCACACACGGAGACAGACACTTTTTTGGATGAACGGTGGAGGTACGTAGGGTGATTTTTTACGAGTTCCACCACCCTCATTGCGAGGGCTGGCTCTCTTGTCTAGAACTATTAGTTGGACGTTTCGAACCACCTCTGCACTGATGATAATTGTGCAGCACGGCGCGTTACATTAAGCCACTCGCGACCAGGGCAGCAACATGGTCCAAAGCTGCAGGTCCGGCTGGGATTCGTACCCCGTACCCGGGGTATGAAAGCCAGCGTTCCTGCCACTAGGCCATGTAGCCGTTCCTTTAACTCCTTGAACTGTGAGTTGATATTTGCAGATCCTGACAATAATGATATTTGAGGGAATTTTATTCTTTCCAGGCTGTTCTGTAGATACTGGGACTGATGGCAATGATGCAAACAAACGACGGTCATTCGTGCTCTTCAGCTACCTGTTTAAAGCGGTCACTTGTGAAAAGTAGTCATCTGTGTTATGCAGCTACCTGTGCAAAGCGGTCACCTGTGTTAATCATCTACCTGTGGGAAGCGGTCACTTGTGCTATTCAGCCACCAATGTTAAGCGAATCAGTACGGGTATTGCTATCAAGTGACTGAATGTCTGAGCTACCATATAATACTGTAGAAGACCTGCTTTCTGTGACAATCTGTTCGATTTCCTAGCAAGGCAAACAGTAACAAAATAATGATAATTATAAAGATTTACTTCTTATATAGCGCTTTTTACAACAACAGATCAAAAGCGCTTTACAATGGATAAAATGATAAGTAACGAGCAAGCTCGGAACCCTAATACAATGAGCTAATTACAACCGGAATGCAAAAAAGTTTAAAATAATTAATAAAATAATAATCTAAAAATAAAATAAAATGGCATTGATGAAATATAATCACTTTGACAGCAAGTGGTTACTTGAATTTAAACAACTGTTTGAGAACATATATGACACGTTGGTTATCATACCAAGAGCATTTCACTGACGTAGAATGACATCACCACTGGCAACAAGCCAGTAATTCCATGTGTTAAGCAACCAAGAAGAACATAATGCCATTCACTGGAATTAAGCTTGAGGATGTCAAAGAAACCAACAATCTTTTCTTCAGATGTTGGTTTCTCGATGGAAACCTGTAGAATAATAAAGCAAACTCTGCTCATTAAATGAAGTGATCTATATTTACACATAGTAACATCTAACTCGACTATAGCACGATATTGTATCCAATCCAATGTTTTGTAAATTTCACTAGCACAGTAAACGCAAGACGTATTTATCGAAATATATATAATATTAAAATGGGTGCTACACATAAAACTATCGCTTATTGCAGTCAACCCTGTATTAGCGGCCACCTCTATAGAGCAGCCACGTGTGTATAATGGCCACTATTCATAACCTGAAAACGACACTATCTATAGAAATCAACCTGGACAGAAAGGCCACCTGTCTATAAAGGTCATTTTTCTTATGTCCCAGGAGTGACCCTTATAGACAGGTTTCACTGTATTCACGTTTGCAACTAAAGAAAACTAATCTATTCACTTCTTTCGATCTTCACTTTACTTTAAATATTCGTAAATTCAATAAAGTTTGGAGACAATGCCATGCGTGGCTTCATTGTCGTTGGAGCTCTATATAGGCCCTGGATTGGCGCCCGGGAGTCCTTCTTTGGGTTGGGTTTCATCTGTGGGTATGATTAGCATATGGGGTTGCGTTTCCTTGGGAACTGGATACCAATCACGAAAAAGGCCAATCGTGTATGCAGGAGAAGGTGACGAGAATAAATTCCTGTTATTGGCTGCCGAGTAAGTTTAGATTTTCAAATATTCTTCAAGCTCGTTCCAATTTATTCTGTTCTTGCTGCTGACGTGCATTTGAGGTAACTCGCCGATAATGTTTACTTAATACCAGCACTAGTGCAATGACAATACCTTAGTTCCATCAGATTTGGTAGAGTCGTTCAGTTCTTCCAAAATCATTTCTTTTTCTCGTTTGAGCATAATATCGATATCGTCTTCTTCATAAATGCCGGATTCCAAGACCTGTAAGATGTCACCATTACCTAAAAGAATGAACGTAAAAGATTCGATGGTTGAAATTTCACAATAAAAAGACTCTCATGTGATACAGTAACAGTTAAATTGCATGGAGTTTCATTGACGTTTTATATTTAATATCTGAAATTACAGTAACACTTATCTTGTCGCGGAATAGACAATAGACCTTTTTCACAAGCTACCATTTTGGAGAAAGCAAGTGCCTTGAGGAGAAGGTTGATGTCAGGCAATCAAATGCCCCACAATGCAGTGGTATGTCCCATAATGGTAGCTCGTGAAGATAGGTTTATTATAATTGAAAAACATAACTTTCAATGTATAGCCTTGTTTCCATTTGAATTGAGAGCATCACAGCGCATTCCAAGATCCAATGCAATAGCATAATTCTGGTACAATATTATCGTCCTTATACCTTCCTCCGTAGCAATTTGGGCTGCTTCGGCTGTCAACTCAGATTGTGTTTTCACAAGGTTGTAATATATTCCTTCCGCTTTCATGAGCTTCTCGTGAGTTCCATTTTCTGTAATTCTTCCTTCTGACATAACGTATATGCATTCTGCATTTCTTACTGTTGACAGTCTATGTGCAATGATAATCGTAGTTCGACCCAATCTAGCCTAAAAAGACAAACAAATAAGCAGATTTAACTAGATCGGTGGAGCTTGACTTTAGGCTTAAATCTCTCTCAAGTAGATTATCAAGGGCACTTGTACCTTATAAGCAATGGAGGTGAAGCAGAAGTATTTTAATGTTCAATTCGAATTATGAATGAATGAATGAATGAATGGAATGAATGAACGAATGAATGAATGAATGAATGAATGAATGAATGAATGAATGAATGAATGAATGAATGAATGAACGAACGAACCAACGAATGAACGAACGAACGAACGAACGAACGAACGAACGAACGAACCAACAAATGAACGAATGAACGAATGAATGAATGAATGAATGAATGAAGGAATGAATGAATGAATAAATGATGATTCCTTTTACCTTGTTCAAAGCGGCCTGGACAATAGTCTCGTTGTGGGCATCAAGGGCTGACGTTGCCTCGTCCAAGAGCAATATCTTGGGATTCCTGACCAATGCCCTTGCAACAGCAATACGCTGCTTCTGTCCTCCGCTAAGATGTGCTCCTCCTTCACCAACCAATGTATCATAGCCCTAAAATAAAATAGCATTTGTCAGCGTATCGTTCTGATGTCATACAGTGAAACCTGTCTATTATGGTCACCTCTGGGACATGAGAAAAATGACCATTATAGACAGTTGGCCTTTCTGTCCAAGTTGATTTCTACATAAAATGTCATTTTGGAGTTATGAGCAGTGGCGTTTATATACAGTTGGTTGCTTATAGATTTGGCTGCCAATACAGGTTTGACTGTACTGGAAATGTCAACCAGACTTATTACAAATAACTTCTTGTTATTTGTGCACAGAAAGCAGCGAGACTCGCGTATATATCTAGAATCTCGGACGTTAAACAAATTCATTAACTTGGAGAAGAACTGGCTAGTATATAATCTAACTTAGACTATAACTGTTGAAGTCCTTCACAGTTTTCTAATACAACAGCACAGTTAGGTTTAAGTAACAACTGGGTATGCTTCCGTGAAAGATTCGATTGAAATGTTTCAACTCCCTCACCTTCGGCAACGCTTCGATAAAGGAATGCGCATTGGCGATAGAAGCAGCTTCAGTGATTTCCTCTTCAGTTGCATCCAGTTTCCCAAGTAAAATGTTTTCTCTGATTGTAGTGTCAAAGAGAACTGGTTCTTGACTAACTACGCCAATGTGCTTTCTCAACCAACTCAGGTTGTAGCTGGAGATTGGCAACCCATCAATTTCAAGCTGGAATGAAAGTACAGGATAAAGATTTCTTACACTTGCAATCCGCACGGTGAAGTCAAAACCGGCTCAATATTTGGTCTCTGTAGGCGCTCGATAATACCAAAATGTGACGTAAGATTATTGCATCACAGGTTTGACGTTTGTCTTACAGGAGCCTGGTGTTTACAGATGCACCATCAGCTCGTACTGAGATGCTGTAAATGTATTGTGTAGAGATTGAGCCATCAAATCATCACATTATAACTAGCATATTTTCATTGTTGTAAAGTTTGCTATAAAATTGTTGTTACAGTTAAAAACAGGGAGCTAATTGGTGTACGCAAGTCACGTTAAGTGCGACACGCTCTCCCGAAGTCCTTGAAGTTTCAAGCTTCGTAGTGTCCGTCTCATGCAAGTATCCATTGACTTGATTAGTTTGTTCCAGTAGAAACTACGAGATATTTTTATTGAAAAATGTGGTCTTTGTGGCAATTTGGTCATCGACTCTCCTGCTGCAAGCACTTTGTCAAGAATTATCCTAAGTTTACTGTCCCTGTAAATTATTATAACTGGTCTATGTGGGGTTTGTACAGTGCGCCCTAGAAACTTAGTGGTAGATCGGCTGCATCGTTTACACCATAATTTGCACTATCTTTGCCTAAGAGTTGTGTCTCCTTTCCATCAACTAACCTCTCCTGATTCTTCTCGATAAAGACGCTGTAGTAGCTTGATCAAAGTACTTTTGCCGCATCCCGATTCGCCAACAATGGCAACAGTGGCACCATTCTTCACGGAAAGATTGAAATTTTCCAGAACCTGAAGAAAGCAATGTAAAACGCGGCAGTAGCTTCAACATCCTCAAATCAAATAGTCCTTTTTGGTTGGTCATCGGTAATCAAGTGGCAACTAGTTGATCTGGTTGTTGCGTAGTAAACAGTCGCCTTTGTAAGGGAAAACATAAAAAGTGAAATATTTTACTTTGACGTATTTTCTTCTCGGATAGGAAAATTCCAATTGATCAAACTCCAGGTTGGCAACAAACTCGTGCATAATTCCAGATGGAGAGAACACGTCTATCTCTGGAGCCTGGAAATGAAGAAGGGATTGCTCACGTTACTGCCATGCCAAAGAATTCAAAACATAATGTAGCAAGTATATTGCTCTGATAAACTGTGTGACGGATGTGCTGTGACTCGAGAGAATTGAAGCAGTCAAATGGTAAATGTTTTGCTCTTGCAAAGAAGATGTCAAAGAAACTACTCAGAAAGTAGCAAAACAAGTAACTGAATAAGATTTGCATATAAGATTCACTACCGATATACAGTACATACCCTGTTTTTGTCTTTTGTATTGAGTTTACAGAAATTCTGAGATTTTAATATTGATAGTAGTAATCTTCATTTTTTTATATCATGTATCTGCTCTGTGTAAAAAGCTTTTCTAAGCTTATCATATTACAGAATAAATTATGATGATGATGATGATAATGATGATAGACACAAGAACAGGCGGTCACGATTCTAGCGCGTACATTAATACTGTCCGGATCAATGCTCGCTACCATTTCTTTTTTCATCGTGCTGCTCGTCATTGGAACTCACTTCCCGAGGACGTGGTAAATTCGAATTCCTATGCGTCATTCAAATACAAGCTTAAATCTATTTTCTCTTAGTTTAGTTAATTATTAATCGTTTGTTGTATTACCGTGTAGTTTAAGTGCAGTTTTCAACTGTCTTCGACACGTGCATTCTTTTTGAATTTCAATTTTCATAAAATAAAGACACATGATGATAATGATGATGATGACAATGACGATGATGATGACGATTAATCAATACCAGACAATCCAGGATAAATTCCAGCCCTGATGATATCCCAATCATTTACCTGATCAATTACTTCACGGAGGCACGCAATTGCGGCACGGGCATCACCCAATGCCTCGATGTACGGTCCAATATGCCCCAAGTGCTCGGCACCAATGGCGATTGCAAAGAAAATCTGTTGTGCACAACAGATGAATACGAAAAACATTAGAGATATAGACTAAAGGGCGAACCATAGAATAGATATATACGGCTGACATGCAGTATTATATGAAGACTTATACTAAAATAGAGCATCATCATCCTTTAGTCAGTTATCCAATCAAATACAAGTTCTGTTTTTCGTGGAGCTGAGTTCACAAACTAAGAAATCATAATATTTTTTTTATTTATTTTTTCCTTGAATGTTCTTTGATAATTGAGTTGAATCTGGCCCCATTAGAAAAACAGTGCCAGGATGGAGTTTCACGTTTGACTTAATTCCAGAGAGATATAGTTATAAATTGACAGGAAACGTCACTACCTCAGTTTCATGCTCGTATGAGGCTGCATACATATCAACATATGCAATATTTAATCTCCCCAGTCCCTCTCTAGAGCAAAGCGACCATTGCTGCTAAATGTCTTTATCTTAAACATCCACGGTAGACTGATCCCTTCCTCCTACTGCATAGTAACATTTTGTGAGTAAACTGTTTGACCCTACATTCTTGTACCAGCAATAATCCTGGTGAAATTTTTCAATGATCGCGCCCTTATAAAAGTGTTTCTATTCAGTTCGCCCTGTCAACATAATTATATTCAATGGAATGCAAATCTATTGTCGTTGATGGGACCGATTCCAGCAACAACAACAACAACAACATTCCAGCTCGGTACACACGTCAGACATGATGCCATTGATATATCATAGAAAGAAAGAAAGAATGAAAGATATTCGCGTCAGCGTCGCAGGCGAACCTGCTTCGCTATACGAGCGGCGCCGATCCCCGATTCTCAGCCCTTCGGCCGTGAAGGTCTTTCAACCTGAACGCAGGGCAGAGGGCTAACCCAACCAAGGCAGATTGCCCTACTACGCTCCCGTTTCTCTCGCATCAAAGTGCTACTCGTTTTTTCGGAAGAGTGAAACCGTGTGCTCCGGGTAGGGTACGAACCTGTGACCTCTCGGATGAGAACCAGAGGTCCTAACCACTACACCATCAACGCACATATCATAATCAGAAGCAATAACTTGAAATACCACTGAATAGTTTAATTAGTTCTATTTTATAATAATGACAAGACCATTGTATATTTAAGCAAACACTTTTAGTAATGCCATAACAATATCACTCTTCTTAATTAAATACACTATAATTATTGCACGATCTATTTTCTTCTATTCGTTTTGGAAATGGTCTGTGGATCTGGTAGCATATAAGGAAATCTATTTCCAATAGACCTCTTTCACGAGCTATCATTACGGGACAGACCATAGTGTATTGCGGGGCATATTGGTTGCCTGAAGTAGCAAAGAGATTGGGTTTCTGACTCATAATACTAACGAGAATTAGATTTTTTAAAAGAAAATTAGCACATCTTGAAGAAATCTGCATCTGTGTCAAATCCAGCTCTCTTCGTATTCCGAAACCAATGACATCAACCTTCCCCATAATGCACTTCTTCTTTTCAAAATAGTAGCTTGCAAAATGGTCTATTCAAAAGCTCAGTCGAACTGTAGGCCATTCAAAACTTCCAGTAAAATGAACACTATCGGTGGGAGCTTTGCTCCTCCCCTACATACATACTTGATACCACGTGACATGTCATCACGTGACATTCTCAAATCTTATTGCACTTACTAGGATAACTTCTCCGCCACCAATTTCTCCATCGAGTGCGAGCTTTGAACCATACCTTGAAAGAAAAATTCGTTTATGGCCCTCATAATTTATGCAGCGACTTATTGTCGAAGAGATTCCAACATTTTTCTAGCTTTTATCTATTACCCAAACTTTGAAAAGTGGAGAAACCATTAAAGTAACCGTTGCATATATTTTTTAAATACTATGATAATTACGTTCTACATATATCTATAAATTATCTTAATTATTCTACCTTAAATGTTCTTTCAATCAATTGGTAATTACAGTATACCCCTTGATGACTTTTTAAATGGTTTAGTACAAGACTGTAATATCTTAATTGTAGTTAATTAAATATGCCTTAATGGCATACTGGTACTTTATCAAGATTTGTTAATTATTATTAAAATCATTTCTTTTTGTGGCATAACCTTAAGCACTGTATGATTACTTAAATTGGACTGATGATTGGGGCGTCGCGATGATTGGTAGTGTTGCGGTAGCATTAGACTCTATAACAAACGAGACTAAGTCAATCGAAGGAACGATGATGTTGCAACGAGTATATTTCAAGACCGAAATAATCATGTACAGTAATGCAGGCTTACAGATATATTTAGTGCATCAAGCACGAATACGAGACTACATAAAAAGAGGCTATGACTCCACTACAGTAGTACATTTAATCGTTATGAATCTTGTGGAGAGTATCCTATAATTATAGTTATTCTGTAAACATACCGCGTTGATAATTTATTTTAGTCACGACTGATAAACTTTCGAATATCCCTTCGGATCGAGTCGAACGTTAAACAAGAAGAATTTCTTAAAAACAAAGGCTTCCATTTCTCTGATTGGTTTGCATCATTCGATTGATTTTTTATGTGGAAGTTGAAAGACTTCGAAATAATTGCTCTTGAATCAGAAACATGAATTCGTTATCTTTTAATCCTTCGATGGAAAAATTCATATGTAGTTTAAAAAATGGATATAATTATATATACTATATGGGCAGGCGTATGGTTACCCTAAATCATTATATTTTTCAGTCGATAATGTATATATTTTCGCTCTTCTATGAGCAGATATCAAGTGTGTTGTTATCACATAATTACTCGGAAACATGGCTGCAACTGCTAGGTTCTATATGGCAGCATTGTATTTTGTATTTCAGTAGAATACGAAATAAATAAATTGAAATTGAATTAGATCGGCTGCCTTGATTGCTATATAAAGCGAAACAAAGCTTTACCAGACTTATCTTACCAAAATGCTAAGGCGTACGTCGAGATGGCCAGCAACCAATACACTCCGATGCAGATACCGTAACCAATGCCTTTCATGATGCCGGACCATTCTGCGCTCTTTAAATTTTGCTTGTACCTGAACACAAGAGATGAATGACCGACGCAATGTGCCGACGAACAATCAAAATATTTATATATGGGTAAAGCCCTAGCCCCTAGTAAAGACTCACCTTTTTAAATTGCGTACAAATCTTAATTTTTACCATTGATACATTTTATCAAAGCGGTTTCCTTACTTTGTATATATTTCATTTAGTCATGCTAGATTTAGATTCCAAACTTGTAAATCGCTATTGGGCAACCAGATTGGAAGTAGTGCTATGTAAATAAATAAACTATATTATTATATTATTATACCTTTGTAGCTCGTTGTCTTCTGCTCCAAACGATATCACCGTTTTAATTGATCCAAGAACTTCTTCGGCTATCCCACCAGATTGATTGTAAGCTTGCTTCTCTTTCATCGACCAACTTGCAAGGAACTTCACAATCAAAATAAAATCATACAGACAGCCTTACAATAAAATTGCATGCAACAATATTTATTTCAATGAGAAAAATATTAAACAAATATTAAAATAATAATATAATTATTCGACATCAAGAAAAATAATTACTAAGATTACATTCACACAGAAATATTAAGGACAGCAAAATTAAATAATAGAAATAATTTATTGTAAGAGTAAATTTTAGCGCATGAACGTTGCATTGCCTCTTTGTGCATTATGTTTGCCAATATAGCGTATGAAAAATACTACAAAGAAACAAGGAGTCTATGTTATTCAACGAACAGTGGGTTGAAGATGAAATCATTCTAAGAATATTGCACAAAAGTTCATTTTCTCGAAAATCACAAACATTTTCACAAAATCTTTAACCCATCATTAGCTAAGCACAATTGCGATGCATTATGGGATTCAGTGGTATTCAAGATGGTTTTCATTGTTACATGATGGATCTTTTGGACAGTTAAAAGCATTCTAGACATTGACAATGATACAGTATATAAATAAGTACAGTCAAATGCGGTACGAACGAAATCAACCCCGGCAGTTGTTGGGCGCGGTTTTCGGAACACATCGCCCTTGAAGGCTGCCTTGAAGTCGAGCTATGTTTTCTGCAAGTTTGACGAAACTAGTGATATAGGATTAGTGCTTGACATTCCTGTCCTTTCCCTTCCAAAGCGTTGCACTCGAAGGATTGGAAAGGATAGATTTCAATCGGATTGGAGCACTAGCTGAGCTGAGAAATAACATGCAGCATACGACGCAGGGCGAAACTTCGTTGCAGCTTGGAATACCTAGTAAGAGTATGGTACTTTAAGAATGATCAGTATACGGACAACACACACCTTACTTCTTGCTGCTCCAGCTATGACCAAGACAGGGGCTGCTGCTGATAACACCAACGACAATTTCCAACTGAAGTAGAATGATAGGGCTATTCCAGCGAGGAAACGGGACACCTTCTCAATTATGAGACCAAACTTTTCCCCTGTGCCTTCACGAATAACCAGGTAACTGCTATAATAGATTAGAGGTATGTAGATTAATATTGAAAAAAAAGTTTGGATGACTATCAACTGCAGTCCGCCGTGTGCTTTCTTCGAACACTACCCAAGGAGGCTACGGCAAAATTATATAAGATGGCATCGTATCTCGTGAAGGAAGCTATGAGTATCAAAAACAGTATCATCGCCATAATTTGCTCAATAGTTTGAGAAATTTTAGGCTCTTTACAGAAGTGGGTACTGCAGACTAAGGAAATAGAGCACAAGTAATCATTGGCTAGCACGTAAACCACATCTTGGTATAATTCGGTTAAATAGTGGCTTGAATCATGTATATATCATGAGAAACGTGATGTAAAACAGATGAATATCCCTGGCACGCTCATCATGGCTCCCGTTATAGCCCGATTCACTGTTGGAGCGAGCTAGAGCCGGCTCATGACTAGGACGCCTTATAGCCTACACCTAGGCTTCACCTGACCCTACATCTAACCCTCACCCTTATAACCCTAACCCTCAAGTAACCCTAACCCTAACCTTCAAGTAGCCCTAACCCTAACCTTCAAGTAACCCTAACCCTAACCTTCAAGTAACCCTAACCTTCAAGTAACCCTAACCCTAACCTTTAAGTAGCCGTAACCTTCAAGTAACCCTAACCCTAACCTTCAAGTAACCCTAACCCTATAACCGTAGCTCTGAGTAGCCCTTACCTGGTCAATTTACTTGTTGCTTCTCCAGGATCGTTAGCATCTTGCCATGCCCCATCTTGTCGAAGAACAGCACGGAAATACTCCTGACGAAGACGATTGCTTTTCCGCAAACCAAACAACCCCCAGCAGAAACTTTGGAAGAATCCAGCAAACAGTGTGACACCAGCAATAATGAGCATGAAATGAGTCAGTCTTGTGACGTCATCCTCGATGTCGAAAACTGCTGTAGTTGCTGTCCTGTTTGCCTCCAGCATCGACTTCTCTCGAGTATAGGTGATGAACTGATCGATGATGTCTCGTCCGATCAGCACGTTGAATGGTATTGCTGCACCGTGGATGACCGCGGCGCAGAAACCAACAAGAAGAAGCAGCCAATCGTACGCAGTAGTATAACGAACCTATAACGGATCAAGCGAAACATCATATAGCTTAGATAGATAGTTTATTTTGATCATGAAATAAGCTAGAGGAATACAAGGTAGGGATACATTAAAACAGTCTAGGTTCACATCTCAGGGTCATCCCTTAAGCAACGCTTCTTGTTTGTTTGGGAGACCCTCATTTACAAAAATATAACATTATAATGAAACATCTTCGAAATAGAAAACTAACTTAAGAAAATCAAACGTACCAAGATAGATAGAATGTCATTGTCGCTTTACTTAACGAGGGTATAGCTCAATAAGCCCACGGCACTCGATACTTAAACTACTGAAGCCATAACGAATACATCTGTCGGCTGGGCAGGGAGTCAAACCCTGGACGTCTGACTGGAAGATACACATACTAGCCGCTATACCACATTAACATGAGATATGTGAACAAGTCAATAATACGCAAAGTGCTGTTACATTAAAATGTGTGGTTTTAATATCAGCTGGGTACTAAAACCACTTTCACTCAAAAGTCATTTTATATAGTACGGAGATAATTTAATGGATGTGCTCCAAGGAATATCTTTCACTGTAGATGGAGTAAGTGCATATCACAGACCGTGTAGGACCTATATACTGTGACTAAGAAGCAGAATAGCAATGTTCTCCTTGTCCCGGCAATATCATCTCTCACGTAGTAATCTGGTAACTAGTACACAGACTTCACTTTAGATGCAGTATGCAAATCGAAGGATACTACTGGCTTTGATGTCAGATGATACGTGGGTGTAGGAACAAGCCGAAACTATATCAGATGCCTAATATCTTAATGTCGAACCCTGGAGCTACTCATTATTGTTATGCCATGGCTTGGTATCGAAGAGAAATGGATCGGGCAAGCCCAATGATTTTGATAGCCCCGAAAGCTTTGGTAAGTCTTTCGCCTGCCGTCTCCTACTAGGAAGCTATATTTTTAGGTTTGGTGCTTTTTCTCGGCTATCCAAAAGTTGTAAAAGCAAATTTTAGCAAATTTTGAAATCCCTTCCGCACCAAACAGCAAAATGAGATATGAGCTGTCCCTTATCGCTCCATGCGTAGCTTGATGCCTACTGTGAGCCATTTCTTAATTCATTCACCTGCTAAACTAAAGTTTTCTTTAAACATAATATATACGATAGTTATTAAAGCCGCTGAAGAGTCTTTCAATAAAGGGTTACCACACGCCTGAGCGTGTGGTAACCTTTTTATAAAACGATCAACCTAGGAAATATGGTAGTAAATTGTATTTGAGTTGCAGTTATACCCCCGAAACATCGACAGGCTATTGTTCGATCCACCAA
The DNA here is from genome assembly GCA_900245855.1 of Calvadosia cruxmelitensis. NCBI lineage: Eukaryota > Metazoa > Cnidaria > Staurozoa > Stauromedusae > Kishinouyeidae > Calvadosia > Calvadosia cruxmelitensis. The sequence continues at coordinate 52,267 of OFHS01000055.1, read as the reverse complement.
TAGCGTGGTAGTATTCCAAACGCCAGTTCCAAACACTGCCCTCGACCAATCATATTGCGAGAACGCATTCGATGCATGCAAAACGTTTTATAAAGCTGGATGGCAATACTGAGATCGGTGAAGTATATAATAGATGCACAACAAGACACTCAGAATCTCGACAAATTTGTAGCTGAATGATTTCATTCCAAACGGGCAGAAGCCAGCCGCCTGTTAAGAATTCATGGGCAGGTTGAACACAAAAATTCTCTTTTTCTTTAAATATCTTTTTTAAAGAATAACATATAATCATTTATTCTCAAATCAATTCACAAGCAGTTCAACAATCATAAAAATGAGTCTACAATACATTAAAATCGCAGTCACGTTCTGCGTAATAAATTTAAATGCTAAAGCATACAAGATTACTAAAATAAATTAAACTATAATAATTATTTACAAATTAAAAATTCCATGCAAGCTTTGCCCAGTACTTAGAGTGCCAAGAATGCTTGTAGCGTTACCTTCAAATTGCTTGTAGCATCATCTTTAAATTCAATATTTTTAAAAAATATAATTATTGGAAAGTTGACTATGGCTGAAGTTATATAAATGTAATAGCTACAACACAGTCTGCACCCGTCCCTGAGCATTATGATTCTGATTTCGCGGTAGAGGGTGCCATGAGCTGTGCAATGAACATACCATTTGCGGGGTAGAAGTTCTCTGCATGGGTGAGCGTCTTTTCTTGGTTGCGTCAGCTTGTGACTTAGCCATACATTCAGGATGTTGGAAGCTAAACAATAATAAAAATACGACATATACTATACAGATTATTCGTGCCAAAAAGAAGGCAAGAAATAAAAAGAGGAGTCAATAGACTTAAATTTTATTACAACGGAATGCAATGTCCATCTCTTGAAGTGCAAGTATTTACGTTCGTGTTTATTTGAGTACTTCCTAAATCCTTGATATTATTATTGACTTGTAAAATCACAAAAAAAAGAAGGAACAGCAAAAGGAGCAAAACCTTGACGACTAATTCTAGCGGGACCAAAGTTTAATGCATCAAATATCGTCTGAAGTTTGAATCTTGAGATGTTTTCCTTGTACTGTTTTGTTGTTGTAGTTCATTGATTGCTAAGTCGGATGCTTATGGTAAATATTTCCACGACACTGACAAATGAAGGAACTCTGCTGCTTGCTGGACCATGGCTGGACACATGCCGTTGTTGATGTCGTTGTTGTTGACTTTATTCTGAAATCCATTAAGTTACAAATAACTTTTTTTCATGGAGCAGAATGTCATAATCGATGTACAGTATTTTAAAATAAACAGTCGTTGCTTTGCCGATTCGGTACCATCATAACCCTGAGTCCCTTTCTCCAACTATTTCTTTCTTTTCATGTATTCTATTTTACATTTAGAGCATTGGGTGACACATATTTCTGCTATTTGCTCCATTGGTGTGCTTGTACTTTGCCTGATTGCGCGATCAACTACCTGCAGAACTTTATCCAACGCGACCCACGTCACGGTTAGCGCGATTTTATCCGAAATAGAATGAATGCGAAGCAATTGAAGCTACGGATTCAATGTCCAAAAAGTCGCTTCATGGTATTGGCTGTTGCTCAATACAGAAATAGTATGATTGTTGTAGTTCATTGATTGCTAAGTCGGATGCTTATGGTAAATATTAAATATTTGGTAGGTATAGGGTGATGTTACATGAACAACCTGGCTGAGCCTGCATGTTCCTCTGTTTACTTATCAGAAAATATGTTAACAGGCTATGGTTGTTTACTAGACTAAATCTCTTCAGGTAAAATCGTAACAAAGCACATTTAAATACGCAACTGTTCGAGCAAACCCTTGTCGATACAAAACCGTCAGCAAAGGGCGTCATGCAGTGGCTTTATACAGAAAACGTATCATATTTAAGACCTCTGCAGCAATAGCATATGGTTTACTACACTGCTCCCATAATTGTTCTTAATGTCATGTGAAGCACTCACCTTTCCACGTTCCTTTCTTTCATTTCAAATGGTAGGCGAAGTTCCACCTTCCAATACAAAGCGTCTGAATCCGACAAAGTAATTAATTCTTTTGCTGGCTTTATCTACGGCTTTCTCTTTTGCGAGTCAAATTGCTTCTCATTCTGCAATATCCACGTTAGCTAACGTGCAGTTGATGTTGCGAGAAAGTAATCTGTTTTTGGTATGGACAACCCACTCCAAGCATCTAACTCTGCTAGTGCCTCAGGAGAATTTGGAAGATTTCTATGCTTTGTCTTTTTTGAAATCGATTTTGATTGCTCAGCCGTGATGATGCGTTTTCTTGTATTCTTGACGACAGGGCAAAGGAAAGGGACGTCGATGTTGAGTACAGAAATATGGAGTAATGAACTCGCACTTTCAATAGCCTACAACGAGCTGTTCTAACTAATATCAACAGAAAACGCTTTGTTATAGCTTCCCTTCGAATCGTCACGATGGTAAATTTCATAGATTGCTTTCTCCTCAATTCAACTTCTCACAAACATCCATCAAATTTAACAGATATCTGACGTAGTTCCTACAATAAAAGTATATATTAATATAATAATGCTGCAATCTAAAAGCTACAGTATACCAATAAAATAAAACTTACAAGTTACAACTAACATAATTATATCTGTAACAAATAAATGTAGATATAATAATAAATTAAACATTTTGCGAAAAACAATCGAGTTGGCTAATGTATGTATGTATGTATGTATGTATGTATGTATGTATGTATGTATGTATGTATGTATGTATGTATGTATGTATGTATGTATGTATGTATGTATGTATGTATGTATGTATGTATGTATGTTTATTTGGCAAAAATATTGATAGGCAAATATAGGGAAGCATGACTTCCGCTTACACACAGCCATTGTGAGACGCTTGAGGGCAATCAATATACAATACAGTTACGTGACAAGTTAATATTATTTAGCGAATATTTAAAAGCTTGGATTGACGTTGCTGCAACGTTGCTGCAATGTCTCCACGAATGACGCAGAATTTTCTTGTTGAATAGCCATATTCTCTGGATTGTTTTTAGTTTGGATGTCAAAATTGTCGATTTCAGCTCAAAAGCAAATGCCTGAAAACTCTTTGTGCAATGTCCACTTCAGTAAGACTTCAGTTTTCCCTTGTGACTATTGTATTTCTTGTTTGTGCTTTCAACGTATTCAGAAAAAATACGACAGAAATAATTTTATAAACGGATTAACCGATGTTTGAATGTATTAAGTGGAACAGGATTTTAGAGCGTAGTCCATGTTTAAATCTCAAGCCACAAATGGAAATGCTAATATTCAAGTTAGCCTGAGGCTCGATGTTTAGCCCCAGATTGAATAATTAAACTACATCAGTCTGACGCGGGACTAGGTCTCAAGTCTCACATAATTATAGATCTTCAGAAGTTAGCCCAAGGCTTGATGTTTAGTCCCAGATGGAATAATTAGACTACATTAGTCTGGTGCGAGACTAAGTCTCAAGTCTCCCATAATCATAGATCTTTAGAAGTTAGCAGTTAGCCCGTTGCTTGATATTCAGTCCAAGACTGAATAATTAGACTACATTAGTCTGCCGTGGGACTAGGTCTCAAGTCTAACACAATCATAGTAAGCCCAAGGCTTGATGTTTAGTCCAAGACTGAATAATTAGACTACATTAGTCTGCCGCGGGAGTAAGTTTCAAGGCTCGCATAATTGTAGATCTTTAAAAGTTAGCCCAAGGCTTGATATTTAGACCAAGGAGTATACGCTTTGGTCCCATTCAAGAGTATCAAGACCTCATGCGATTTTATGCATTTTATTTTCCACTTCCAAATTAACATACATTTACGAAAAAATTAAATGAATTCCACTACTCCGTGCCACATAAGAGCTATAAGCATATAGCCTGCTACGTATATTATATACAGTACATATGAATTTTTGTCGCTTACATATAGATACACATACTGTACAAACCACTTCTCTTTAGTTACTAACATTCTATGTCATCTGCTTTCATTAACAGCTGCACTTAAATTGAGGAATGGAACGAGACTCTGGTTACTATGGCTACGTAATGTGGGGGCAGTTGGGTCCCCGTCGGGCAGGGAGAAAAATATGTATAGAAATACACCCGTAGCTGCGCAGAGTAAGGCGAGGACAGTGTTAATGCGTTTGGCCAATGGATTCTGCTTGATGGAGGTTAACCGGAGATACTTTTCTTTGGCATCTGTTTGATTCTGTAAATCAGCGTCTTGATCTTCGTCTGAGATGCCACATATCAAATAAAGTAAACGCTGCCAAAATGGCGCTTGTTGTCCGGCGGAGAAGCTTCCAGAAATACCTGAAATGCATTCGAAAAGATTCAGTGAAACCTGTCTATCATGGTCACCTTTGGAACCCAAGGAAAATGACATTTATAGACAGGTGGCCTTTCTGTCCAGGTTGATTTCTATAGAAAGTGTCTATAAAGAGGCTATAAAGCCTTTATACACAGGTAGCTGCTTCATAGAGGTGGCCGATAATACAGGTTAGAATGTACGGATATGCTACAGGAGAAAGTAGCCCATTTCCGTGTGCCCAAAGGATGCTAAAAGGGCGATGTTGATTCGTCTGGGAAACTTTAGTAACATAAATTACAAAGTAATCCAAAGCGGTCCGACAATTTACTAGGTTGAGTGAAATGCACGCTAGAGCATCCACAAAGAACAGCTTCCGATGTAATTTCTATAGTTATCGGAACATACTACACCGTATGTCTTTACTTTACCATAACAGGCAACTAACTTTTGGATATTATTCAAAACCAATGACATTGTTATTAGAATCGGATCTATAGTAATCTGATCGTCTTCTGGATTGCAAACGTACCGGATAAATGTAAGTGAATATTCGATAAAAGGAAATTTTAGCTAAAGAAACAACCGTACCAGTGAAAGTTAGCATCTGGAATAAATCCGATTTTCTGAAATTTACCCATATCGGAATCAAATGAACTCAATTTGACTTGATCATTTTTCAAGATTTAATAATATATTCCTTGAAATAAGACTTTTTGGTCATAAAAAGATGCCATATATTTTGCAGCCCGCATAGTACACGGATCTCTTACCTGTTGGGCCAGGTAATTCCTGACTCAAGTAAGGATCTGATAAATTCGACTCGACGGTCAGAGCTCTGTTGCGGTAGCTCAAATTAGGCGTGTACATTTCAGCCGAGTTGCTTGCAAATTGTTGGAGTTCCAATTCATCTTTTCGTTCTGTTGCGTCATGGCGTGTCCAATAAGTGACTCGAATCAACTGGAAATTATAAATATATCACGCAATTCATCTGATTTACTACAAAAATGAATGTCAGCATGAAGGCATATCTCAAATCGTGTGTGAGAAATTTAATTGCTAAAAATGCTGTGTTATCGCTCTTCTGCTCGGCACTGAAAACAACTCTCTGCGAAATGCTAATAATCTCTTGTCGTGTCCATACCTTTCACGAAGCTGATCAATTGGCCACTCATGCATTTTTGTTCTCCTTTCATTACTTGAAAATATTTGACGATGACAATTGAGACTGGCAGTTAACTGCAGAGAGTATTTACCAAAGGTATGGCTTACAAAAGAATAGTGTTTATGAATACAAACCATGCAGTGAGTTTATCTGACTGAATTGAGTTTAAAAATAGGGTTTACCTGTTCCTTGCTCGGTCGTTCCGTGCACAAACTGACCAAAACGCAGACAATCGCCGACAGAACCGACTCAATCAACGCAACGTACATGAAGTGAACATTTCGTACGAATACAGGTCGTTCGTCTATCTCGCCGCATCCCGGACTTATCCAAAGCGAATCAGCGACTATTCGCAGAATCCCAACAGTTTCGCCAGCAATGAGACCGCAGAATGCACCCTGCCAGAAAGATTTGCAAAACACAGTTTACAGTTTAAATGCTCATACAAAATAATATTATGAATCATTGTTGAAATTCTGTGTGGAGGATGTAGGATCAGATTCGATACAGTGATTGTTGCTGTTTAAAATATTTATTTGCATCCAATTTCAGGGTAAATACTGTATATAAATGTTTTGTCGAGTGTCAATTAAATTACTCGTAACATTTTATAAATGCAATATATGAATTATTGTTAGTACATTTGTTAAAATGGCATTTATTACTTGCACATAGGTTTCATAATTTGCAGCAGCAATCCGTAGATGGTATACAGGTGGGATTTCTCATTCGTTCTGCATAGGTGGTGAAAGCCACCAACAGACACTCTGGCTAGGAAGTGCTGTTGGTTTGACCTGCCATCATCCATCCGTTTGATTGAAATATAGGAACGTAATTTAAGTGATTGTTAGAAGCTTGGTTTTGAAGTGATATCGACATTTTTGACAGCCAAGAACAATATGGAAATCGACAATCTTAGAAATGAGTCCGGATTAATGCACTTGGGACAAAACAATATATTTATCTGTTTGTCAATGCGAACAAGATTGAACTCCCTGGGGAGAAATTGAAACTGGACAGACAACTCGCATCTGATTATAGACCTACCAAATGAATACGTCATTCAGCGGTTCATTGTAGGTTTTTGTAACACCGAAGAGGCTTTTCACGACTCACTTTTTCATTAGCTCTCTTCCAGAACAGTCCCAAAAAATAAATGACTGCAATTGGTGGCCCCAAGTAGCCACTGACTGCTTGAATGTAAACAAATAATCTCCCGCCATGCACTGCACTGATGACAGGAACCCAGCAAATGGAGATTGCGCACATCAGAAGAACGAACGCCCTGGAATAAGAGTAGTATAGACTCAGATTAAGGGTAACCGGAAGCTGTTTTATTGCAGATAACCGAAAGGAAAAATGGAAACAATAGGTGATGATGTGATTAAAATCATGAATAAGAATTATGCAGATACCTAAAAGATATGTTTTAATTTTTAAATAATCCGGAGAAAAAGTAATTAATAAGATAAGCATCTAAGTTGCGAATAAAATATGAGATTGGAATAAGTAATATGCTGGACTTCAAGCAAGGTAACCCGAAGCTGTTTTGTTGCAGATGTACGAAAGCACGAATTAATTCTGACGCTAGCCTTTTCCTGACTGCTTAAGTGCATTTCAGCGTTTCCCTCGAAGTTTATACAATAATAATAATGAACTTTCTTTGCTAAATCTCGCATTTAGCTACAGAGCCGAATGGCAACGTATACAGTTACCACAAATGATACGTTTTATAAAATCATAAACGAGGAAAAAGCTAACATGAAACGTATTGATGGATCTACTGTTTACAATGATATTGGTTAAAGTATTTAAATAAGTTAATAATTTATGTAAAAATACAGCATATATCGATTTGTATGTACAGGTATACGAAAACTGGGCATTTTAACATAGTTCTACATGTGTTGTCTCTTAATAACTCGATACTCGCATCTTCCGTCTGTACATGACCATATACCAGGCTACAAATGAAATGAGATTGTTCATCTGTTGTCCTGGAAACCACTACACACACCTTCCGACGATCATCTGCTCTCTTGTTGATGCCAATGATCTAATTTTGCACCAGATGTCAATAGTGAAAAGCGTCGCGGCACTGTTGAAGATGGATGTGAGGTCACTCATCAGTGCTGCCATGACAACGGCCAGCATCAAGCCTCGCAAGCCTAGAGGAGTGAACAAGAGATATTGGAAAACAATATACCTTAGAGAGGAATTTATTTACGAACATCAATTTATCAAGTATAAATTTTAAAAACATGACTTGAGATTTCAGATGTGTCATGTAATGTGTGGCTTTGAGTTTGAACAAAATTTTCTTGTGGAAGATTGGAAAATAAGCTCCTTGAAGTTAAATGTGAAGGATACGTGGCCATCCGCATCTTATTTGTTTGTTCTCTGGATGGCCAGCAGCTTAATTAACTTACCTGCGGGCATGATTCCAAGTACGAGCTTCGGGAAAGCGATGTTGGTGCATCCAGAGCGATTTTCGCAAATTTTATAGCACTTTTCAGGATCGACGCATCCCACTTCATCTGAGCGAAAAAACAGAATCAAGTGATTAAGTGCAGTCCTGAGGCATTTCTGAATTCAAATGGAAGTCAATTTAGATTTTGTTTCGTATTTTTATTTGCCTAGCCTCACTCTTATACTGTATATATGTATGCTTTATTTCTATTTTCATGTTACCTATCTAATAGTATACATTATTCCAAAGCAGTGTCCAACTGAAAGCCACAGCGATTGGCTATATGTATATACGAAAGAACGGTGTCATTACTATTATCCATAACGGATTCGGATTCAATCGGATTCATCTGTAACATGTTTGAAATCATCAGTGATACAATGCAGTATGACGTACTTGGATAAAGAACTCTGCTGATCATTCCAGGCATAACAATGACGAATAAAGGTGTGATTTTAATGAAGCCAGCTAGAATGCAACCAGCCTGCGCGTGAGAGAGGCTCTTGGCGGCCAAAGCACGTTGGACGATGACCTAGCCGAGCACACACGATAAACGCAATAAAACACTCAATAATGTTTACAAGTTTAAAATGGCAGAAACGTAACGTAGGCTTCAAATGCGATTTAGAAATACCTTAGTCAATTATAGAAAGCTATTATCTCCCCAACGCAAGCACAAATTCTGAGAACCGATGCACCACTTTTTGAAGGGAAATGGTTTTTTCAATTTTTGAAACATGCATTTTTTTTACTTTGTACGATGATCCTCCCTCCTTGTAAGCACTAAGAGGGCCTACAGTACAGTAAGTGAGTTGACCTCTGCCACAGGCGAAGACGCCAGGAAAATGCTTTGCTTGCAACGCAATCAGCCGTACTCTTGTCAATGATAGTCAATTTCGAAGATTGTTCTTGGCTGTCAAAGTCTTTGATTTTAGCTCAAAACCACGTGACGCTAGAACATTTTTATCCGTAATGCATTGGGACTACGCTTCGTCAATTTACTAAAATGTGACATGTCTTACCTGATCGGCACACCAATACCACAAAGCTGTAAACATGTGACCGGTAAGAAATCCCAGCCAAGGTATCTCAGAATCCCAAGGATCTCGCAGCATGAGGAAAGAATCCGACGGAGGAATCCCACAAGTCGTGTTACCAGCTTTCACTTCATCGGCTATTGCGTCGAAAAACTTGCGACGTAGACTGGAGTAGCCACCGATTTCTTGAAACGCTGTGCAACAAGGTACAATGGTTAGTTTTCAAATTATAAACGCTGTCTGATGTATGTGTATATATATTTTCTTTAATTCGTATTCCGGAATGAGCTATAAATAGCTTGTTTATATTTTTAGACGAATATGAACAAAGCTAATTCATGTAAGTTTCAAGTTTCAATAAAGGACAATAAAGATAGCTATCATCACAGTTAAATTCTTATGTTAAAGGCACTCATTTGGATTAATCAGTAGATTTTGAGCACATTATTTTCTTGTTATTAATCTACAATTAGAACACGCTGATTTCTATGCCTTGTGCTGCGTTATTGCCTAGGACATAATATCAGTGTCAAATTGTCAATACATTAACAAATGATTTTCGAGTTTTATAATCGTTTACCACAAGAAAGTAGTTATTTGAATTCAAAAATCAGCTTACTTTCCAATATGCAATCCTCCTGGGAGTCTAAACCTTAGTAATGCTCTAGAAATTGAGGACTAACAGTGTAACCCGCGCGCAATAGTAATTTGCCAACGATATCCTTTGCTCTTATTAGGAATTGTGCTTATCAGGAATCGGTTAAGAGAGTTTGTACTGTACGCATTAATTCGGTACATAGCAAATTGTTTGCAGATAAACGGATTTTTCGCTTATCCGATTTGCGCTTAAACGGGTTATACTGTATTTGATAATAGTTAACCATTTAAATATTTTAAATACTTTAAATATGTTATTTTTAGAACTGTCGTTGTGAAATATTTTTCAGACTTTCTGATATTATTCACTGTTGAGGACCACTGATTGTTAGGGCGTTTTTAAGCAAACAAATTATATACATAGAATAACATTTAATTGGATAGAACATGAACATTATTTTGTTTATCTAGTTGCAAACTCATTAGTTGTTACTGCAATTGATTAACTCCCTTTCTAAGATATTTGTAATTGTCGCGGATCTTAATTTATGCTCATTTTGCAAATCGACGTCATTTTAAGGAGGAGAGCACTTACTGAAATAATTAATGTATAATGTAATATTGTTCCATAATGGGAAACAGGTCAATTAATCGGCCACCTAGCAATACCAAGACGTCATGTACACGCGACGTCCACACGCCGTGGTGAAAACGTCCACGGGACATCGTAACGATGTTTAGTACATTCTGGAGAAAACTGTATAGTATTCACCTATGAATGTCATAATCGTCGCTCCAATCAACATCACGAATGACATGAGAGTATCCAAGAACATAACAGCGGCTAATCCTCCTGAAACAAACAGAACAAGAATAATAGAAATTACTTCGTTCGTCTCAGCTCTATCCATGCTCTATTCATGATTGTTAATTTCAATTATTATTCTTGTCCGTCAAGATTGTTCATTACAAATCACAAACAAACACCTGAAATCACCTACATCACACTATGCATTGAGATCAAGTTTGGTCAATTTACAGCCATGAGATCAAACAACATCCTGACCCTTACAAACAGGGATTCTGAACTAACTACTAACTAAATCCGCATTTACACTGCGCAAACTAACACGTGTTCGCCCTATAGGTTAGATTTTTTAACCCGTGTTAAAATGATTGTGCTTACACTGTGTTTTCGTTCTGGTGTACTTCTGCCCGTGTAAGCACGAACACGGGGCGAACACGTGTTAGTTTGTGAATGTAGAGGGAGTGGTCGCGTTGCATCATTTTTCCACTGCAGGAGTTCTAGGTTCTATGTATAATAATATAGATACATGAATGGCATCACCTGTCACAGTGCAAAGGGCGGTCAGAGCAAGAAGGAGCATGATCGATGAGTATATGTCCCAGCCAACAGATTGTTGAATGAAAATTGCTCCAGAGTAAAGATTGACCTAAAATGAAGAAGATATAATATCTCATTTTTACATGGACATTTGGAAACGAAGCATTTAGAAGTAAAAGTGAAAACTTGTAATTGGCTATTGACAAAGCAGAGTTCTAACCCATCAAGGCACTTACTCCGCTTGCCAAGTAGACAGGAATGAAGAAGAACCCAAGCACTTGCAGCATGAATAATGCCTGTTGGAAGGTATAGATAGATAAACATTTTATGTTGATCACAATAGTTCAACACATGAACAAGAAAGATAAAAAGTAAAAACAGTTTTGCTATTAAAATTACAAGATAAGAAATAAATGTCAACATAGTCATCCTGTAAGCTAACAAGCTTTTTTATTTGGGAGACCATTGGAACAAAGAAAACAAAGGACAGGAACTAAATACGCCATATTCTACAGTAATGCCGAGAGTTTACAACAATACAAGTTTAGAAATAAATAGATAAAACTTAATCTAACATGCAAAAACAATAATGTCTTCATGTAAAAATATCACTCTAAAATTACAACCTACTTACGACCTATTTACAAATTAAAACTTTATACATCAGTTTGTTAGATAGGAGAGTTCCCAGGACTGAGGCAGCATTTTCACGTTGGACAGCAATGCTTATGCGTTGGACCAGTGGCGGCGCCAGCGTAAAATATCTGGAGGGGACAAAACCAAGTTTTGGAGAATGCCTTTTCAGCAATGACCAATGCTGACTGGAAGTACAGCTGGGGGGTCGCTTTTGCACTGTTAAGCGGGTCCAGGGCGGCGCTTCGTGGCGAAGCCCCGAAAATTTTCGACAATATCCCTCACAATTGTGCAAATTGCTTTCATATGGATGACATTTTCAAACATTATTGCTTCTCTCAAGTCTCCTTCAACATGCTAAACAATAGCTTACTGGGTGTAATTATGAATCCTCCAAAATCCCCCTCCCCTATGGCGAATTTCTTGACGGATTTGGAGGAATTGAAAACTCGACCTAAACTTCAACTGGGGGGGACGCGTCCCCCCAGTCCACCCCATGGCGCCGCCCCTGTTTTGTACTAGGAAAGCTGTTGATCTGTGCTCGCAGGTGGCTTCCACTAGCCTCTGTCCAAAGGCAGAAAAGAAGCTCGCTGCATTTTCACCGAAAGTCCCAAGTGTCTCTAGTCCAATCGAATAAAAAGTGTAATTAGCAGATTGGGAGCCATATTCTATAAATGGTAGACAATTCCGGTTTTAAAATCAAAACTGAGGTAATAGGAAGTAATGCATGATAAGAGCTAGTATGAAATTGTCCACGATTATGTAATCCTCTCTGAATAATCTGCTGTTTAATTTCTATTGTCTTGTGGGTACTGTGTAGAGCGTCACTGTGAATTGTTAAATTTCGTTTTGGTGAGATGTGATTACATTGAAACCTAAATATACGGATTATATCATAATTATGATTTTTGTTATTATATGATATTACCACAAAAGTTCCACAAAAATTCCTTTCAGTTCGCTGGGGCACATCTGTGGAATGGACTTCCCTCTTCGATCAAGGAAGTGGCTGACCCTGGCGGATTCAAATATCTTTGTCGTGGGCACTTAGAAGCTTGAACTTGTTTCTTTTTATATAATTATAATTATTAATTAGTTCCCCTCTATATATTATTCAATGACCAAGGCACGAGGACACGACACAGAACATAACAGAATATCTTACTTGACTCGTCACTGCTTCTTGGACATACAACAATTTTGAGAATTGAAATGTAAGCTCAAAGAATGCCTGTGTCCCCGTTGGTTTCCATCATCGCTACACAACCGCATCATGTTATACTTCCTCTGGAAATCTACATGGTACGACTCAACTTCCATAAATTGTAAATGATAGCTCGTTTTCTGCTTCGTCGTGTTTCCAGAAATAATTCATAACATTTTGGAGAAGACCTTTGACAATTTGAAACTTCAGAATCTAACAAAGAGAGGCCTTTTCTGCACACATGCAATGCTTTGAGCATGGCGTCTATTGGACAACTATTGTATAGTATGCATCGTCAATAATTGTCACGTCTCGTTGAGAAACCTTCAACCAGACATTACAAATCAGCTAATTTCACTTCTACACCTCTTGATTTTGTATTCGTATGAATTACCCTAGAGAATAATGATTAACTGAATATCATCATCATCATTTATGCTGGAATCAAATCAGTGATACAACTGTTTTATTTCCATGGGGCTGAAACATTGAGCATAAGGGAAGGGAAATAATGCCATCACAGTATTGTCCTGTTTTTATTTGCTACAAGCGAACTCTAACTAACCGAATTCAGCTGTGATCGAAGCTCTAGAACTACTGCAAAGATTAATATTGCTAATGTAATTAATGTATGCCTATTTTTCCAGTCGTGATTAATTTTGATTTTTTTAATGCATTTGATAACAGCCAACCTCAACACAAGCAGCTGATGTTGTACAGCTTTATTGAAACTCACATTGTATTCAAATGCTCCTACTCCAATTCCACTTGCCGCGCCAGATCCAGCCAAGCCAATGAAATGCTCACTGCCAATATTACTGGCAAACAAGGACATGCCAACCTACAGAAAATAGGGAATACTTTATTGAGAAAGAATCTGAAAGATGACGTAATCTCAGAGATCGGCAATCGCAAAAAATATGTTCCTTTTCTAAATACGGAAATCATGATTTCAATGTGAATATATACAGCATATAAAATTCCAGCATAAATGTACTTGATTGATTGTGGTATATTTCAGACATACTGGATAAACAAATCTTTACAATAATGTGTTACAATGGCAATGTAATACAATTGTGTTATAGTGTACTTATAGTTCCGTTTGTTTCTAATAGCTTCGTACTTGTTAACGCTGCACGCCAAAATATGCCAATTCTGAAAAAGACTTTTGAGAAGGTAAATCCTCGAGAGACGAAAACATTACCAGTTGAAACTTTATTATTTTTCGTTTCAAAGAAAATGTTTGAAGACAGCTTTCCCAAGGTTAATTCTAGTGCCCTCTATGCTACTTTCCTGCATAAGTGAATGTATTATCTCCACTTCAACCAAGCAGAATTTACTGTATATGACAATTAATCTAATGCCTCCACGGCTACTATGAACTTTGGGGAAATTAAATGCATTGCGAGGTGAATTTTGTGTGCGGATGTTACAACATAGCGACCATATTCATTGTTCTGGTTATATTACCGTTGCTAGAAAGACACTTTCACTTGTACAAATCAGTGTTTGCAGTCTCCACATTTACATAACAAAAAGATTGAACTTGTCCAAGGAAAGTCACAGGCCGGGTTTGTAGCGTATACAAAATCCATTATGAGGACTATTGAGACCATTTGGTCAAATTTGATCTTGAATCTCTAACTACGAATAGTCAAGCTTGATTTGCATACGGTGTATAAAATTCTGATTAATCTACCAATGGATGATTTATTTACGTACGATGTTAGAAAGTAAACGATGCGTGGTCATTCTATAAAGCTGCAAAGCATGGCAGTTCGTGTCACTAATGCAAATAAGTTTATCAAGAACTTCTTTTGCTCCCGTGTGGTCCCATTATGGAACGATCTCCCTAATCAGCAATTAACCCTTGTCCTGCTATTGACGTTTATACACATTTACGAAGCAAGTCAAAAGTAGCAACACACAACCAATCAGATAGTTAGTCCTTAGCAAGCAACACATCAGCAATTGGTGAAGCGACTTCAAGTCTTCATTTAAATAGTTTTACGAGCAGGACAGGGGTTAATGTTGTCACTGCGCCAACATTTCAAATTGAATCTAGCAATAGTTGTAAACTGCCACAGGCTATGCATTAATATTCTTCATCTCCTGCATTTGCCTGTCGTATTGAACTTAGGGAAATCAAATCATCAATGTTTCATATCTCAACTAAATACAAAACAAAATAATTATTACGAACAACTAGAAATCTGTAAAACCATGTACAGTAATAACTCCTGAAAAGTTACTTAATTAAATCAACTACAATTAATGTTGTAATTAATTACACTAATAAATTACAATTAAAATGTAGAATATAATTAGTTAAAATCAATTGTCTATATTTCAAAAACGTCTGTCTGTTTGTATGTATGTATGCATACTGCATATGTATGTATGTATGTCTGTTCAAAACCTGCCACTGGTTAGCAAGTATGGATTTCGGACCTCTGGGAAACATCACGGCTCTGAGAGAGAATTACCAGAAAACCAGCTGGCGCAGAATACAACGGGGCCGTTCTTGAAAAGGTCACCTTGAAGCCGAGCTATGTTTTCTGCAAGTTTGACGAAGTTTGATGAAATTGTCGCTCTGGAACGCGCACCTTGAATTTGCTGTCTTTGCCGTGGCAAACCGTTGCGCTCGAATGTTTCTAAAAGATCGAATTCAGCATCTTGGGAACAGGAGTCTTTAGTCATCTGCTTGGGAAATTGAAAGGGGGCTGACCCAAGTGACTGCAGCTGTGATTTTGCCTAGCAACGACGCTGTGAACGCATTTTGCTGGCCATGAAAAAGTTACTTGTAATTTAATGGATTTTCAGAATAAAGTCATACTTACATACAAACACACATACGTTAGCAATGTGGACCAGCTAGTCCTCAATAAAAGGATAATTAACACTACTTAATACAATGGGTCAATTTTGAACAAGCTTGATCCTCAACACTCAGACATTGTTTACCGGCAGGAATGACATTAGTCGGTTGGCAAGAAAGTATCCTTGGACAGTGGCTCGATTGGCCTTGAACATGGACTGCAAGAGATGAAAGAGAAGATAAATTTATGCAGGCACAAACTTTCAAGTTTTCTAAACGAAGTAGAACAATTTTAACGGAACTACTTGAAATAATTATTTTCATTTTGAAATCTTTGTTCGTATTATACTGTAATGTACTGTAGTTACTGCATGCTTCAGCAACGAACCCATGGTCGAATCCTGATTGCATTGTACGACGGACTCCTTTACCAATTGTAAAATAGTATTAATTTTTATCTAAAAAGATACAGAGTTGCATCTATTTTAAATACTAAACTGCTAAATAGCGACAATTACAAGTACATGAGACAATTCGAACAAACATCACAGTGTACTGAATTTGCAAAAAAAACAAATGGGATACAAAATGCAAGCAATAAATTAAATTCAGTCATTTGGAAGATTATGCTGCTTTTGACAAATGTGTCACGCTCTCAACGTTTCCATGTTGGATTTCAATTTCAACGAATGATACAAGCCGGTATAGAGCGAGTTGGAGCTTAAAAGAGATATCGTTTTATTAAAAGTCTGAATTATTACTTAGTCCGAATCCGATCAGCCCTGGAATCTCTCTGCACAGTTTAGCATTATTTAGCCTTCAAAAATGTATAAATTAGACCACACTTACCCACAGCCCAACGGCAATAACAGCCAAGAAGTACACACAAAGGACAAGTACGTCATAAACTCCGATAACAGTGTCGATCTTCTTATCGTCTTCCATCGTCGACAGATATGCCTCCAAGA
This sequence comes from Calvadosia cruxmelitensis, assembly GCA_900245855.1. Lineage (NCBI taxonomy): Eukaryota > Metazoa > Cnidaria > Staurozoa > Stauromedusae > Kishinouyeidae > Calvadosia > Calvadosia cruxmelitensis. The sequence continues at coordinate 35,676 of OFHS01000055.1, read as the reverse complement.
TTAATCGATAAGAAACACTTCGACGGTACGCTTAGGATAAATCAATCTACTGTATACAACCTAGACTGAGTAAAATGCCAAATAAGAATGGTCCCTCGCCCTCGTGTTGATCGAAAAAGCTTCTGGAATATTTTTGCAAAAACTACAATATTGAGTTCGCAGGACAGTATTTCCCCGTCTATCAATATTTTACTTGACACATCTATGCAGATGCATTCTATTTGGGGTGCACGCTCATCAAGTAATTAATCATTTATGAATATAATAATATAGCCATTTGAATACAAAATTAAGATTTAACTCCGATCCTTTGACATCCTGCAATTGATGTTTGTTACTAAAAGAGCTTATAAAATGATAAAGGTGGAATTGGATTTATAAACTCTGCAAGGCAACGAAGAATATGTTTGCTTGTACCCCCGTCACGAAGCTGAGCAGGTGCAACGGGCGGGTTAGTTGTAAAGGGTTTGCGAATGCTTTTCGACAGCCCATTTGTCAATAACTTCAGTGTCAAAAGAGCGCCACTTTGAAGATTGGTCTTCCGGAGCAGGTGAAACATTCAATGGACGACTCTTTCTCTTATCGGCAATGCATAACAGCGAAGTTAAAAAGATTTACTGCAGGAGAGGAAATATATCTGAATAAATTTGACCTTCGCTAAATATAACTGACCGCTATAAAGAATATTAAAGAAAAATTCAGAAACAACCTTTCTTAGTTTCAGTTGAAGAAAATTTGCCTCAGTTTTTGAAATATTTTCTTAGGAGCTCTGCTTGGTAAAGTTTGATAAAGTCAATGAATGTCGATAAATTGTCAGGAACCTTGAATCAAAGCATGAAGTGAAATGTTACCAATTTTGAGAAAGAATTCAAATTCGATATAAATTATTCAACGTTGTCCATAATGTTTCATGTGCGACAGGAAAAGGGAAGTGTTTACATTGCATCAAAAATCACGGTTGAAAGCACTGTCGTTGCCTACTTCGTTTACAAATAACTATAATCGCGTTTACATGAGCGTTATTCATTCATAGAGAATGTTGTTTCTAACTTGTTCCTACGATATAAATCATGATTGCAACACGTTAATTTGTCTTTTTAATTTGTTAGTTAATTGTGTTGTTAGTATGTCCAACTATACTTCATGCATTTCTGGATTTTGCCTGTTCTGGCTTCTGGCATACAACATTTGACTTTTCCGCGAATTGCGTGTTGAAAACTTCTCAATGCGATAAATAGAGGCTTGAAACGTAAATAAAGATAACTTAATTTTTAAACGAAAGCATGGCTTAGAGCGTGGACAAGTATTTGTTTACTAGATTTAAGAATAATAGTCCTTGAAATGAGAAATATGGACAAAATGGGAACACTATTATTTGCAGTGTAGTATTAATTCCTTTGAAATTATAAATACAGAAACTACAATTACGAGCGAAGGCTACTAAGAAAGAGAATTCTTAAACAAACTAGCTGCTTCGCTGCCACATATTCATAATAGAGTGCCAGCCTTTTTGCAGGTTCAATCATTTGGAAGTCAAGATATCCATGAAAACAGATCAACACACGCTTAAAAATATGTAAAGTGTAATCGAGAATAAACCCAACCAAAACATCAACAAACTCTAGAGTGTTGTTTACTTATAAGTTATATACATTAATACAACATTGAATTCATTACCTTCTACCCCTCTAATCTTTATGAATAATTTCGTTGAAAAACCCCAGAATAATATATCAAGCGTAGAAAAATGATATAGTTTGAGGAACCAACATTCCATAAACTCAATAAAGAGCTTTATCTGGGCATGTCGAATTCAAAGAATTCTCGAATTCAAAGAATTCCAGTTTTTGCCTGTCGAAGAAAATTGGTGTCGTTCCAAACGTGGAATTCAAACTTGGGAAGCTGTGCTATTTCCTGGCAATGCCAAACGTGAATTTCTAACTGATTTGCAATACTATAAACAAGGTTTTCTTTATACGACTGAAGTTGAACTTTCAAACAATGCTCGCAATTCTTGTGTCTTTTGCTGTCTTCGCATCTGTAATTATAAAACAAAGCAGAGAGTTGATAAATAGCGGTGTATAATTGAACTCATTTATGTGTCCACTATACTGTAGAGTGTAGTCATTGGTAAAATGCAGTCCTGATGAATTTTAGCAATGATATACGGTCGCGTGATATTGAGCTGAAATCGACAATTCTGAATCGACAATGCTTTGAAATTGACATAGAAAAGAATACGGTCGAATACAATTCAAAACAAAGCCATGCTAGTGTCATCACATGGGTTAGAGGTCAACTGGAATGAATCCCAAAACGCGTGTACATGTGTGTACTGACATCATACAATTCGCTGTCACCAACGTAGAGAGTTAAGAGCATTTTTTGGGAAGGTCCAGCATAATAATATGCTCATTAGGTAACAGAGCGACTTTCTGTGTTGCTTTTTGCGAACTGCAACCAACGTTTAATTTCACCCTTTTGACTTTGATTTCCTTGATTTGCTTTGGAATTACTTTTAAATTTGATTGTAAGGTCAAAACATCTATATGTAATTCCAATGGCGGGGATATTTCGAATGTGATTCACTGAAATTTTACAATGAGTGAATGAGACGGATGCAGAGCTGCTCTGTAAATGAAAGAATGTGTGGCCATACTACAGATAATACTGTATGGGTCCTATTCTTAAGACGAAATGTCTGATTCCAAGGAATACTTTCTCAGATTTTAGTACACGAATTATTGCCCACTTTAGAAGCTACAAGAACACACCATACAAAGCCTGAGCTCTGTAGTGCGCATGATTATCCATAGCCTCTTTCTTGCGTCAGTTAGCCTCTAGTTCAATAATCCCAAGTGTTTTCTGTCATGAAAATGTTATCTCCAGTGCATTAACGGGCAGCATTTCATTGCAAGTGCCTTGTACAGGTACTTAATTCAGGTAACGTTAATTAATTTGCCAGGCATTTCCGTCCAGAGAAGCAATGCGTTCAGTATTATGTCAACTTCAACATAAAGAAAAAGCTTTAATTTTTAAGCGACTAGTTTAGAATTTGTCTCTCTTAAACAATTTAGTAACACAGTCAAACCTGCAGTGGCGGCCACCTCTATAGAGCAGTCACGTGTGTATAAAGGCCCCTATTCATAACCTCAAAATGACACTATCTATAGAAATTAACCTGCATAGAAAGGCCACCTGTCTATAAAGGTCATTTTTCGTAGGTCTCAGAACTGACCGTTATAGAAAGGTTTCACTGTAGTTGATTGAATATTCAATGGCATGTAACAAAATGCAAAAAACAAAACTGGATAATTATGATAATGCTGAATAGTAGTTCTCTTCAGTAGCATATTTTATTAAAATAGCTATAAATTTTCAAATATTTAACCATAACTAAAATATGCAAATTTTATTCAAGAAAACGCTGACTCAAATCTCACCAACTCTGCTCAACTATTACCCTAGCTCCGCCTTCTGTTTCGCTGAGTACTGATATGAAAATGCATACAAGCTATCAGTGTCGTCAATCACCTTGAAGATCCGTTCTACGCGACTTCATGTTAACGGGAAGATTGTATCAAGTAGTATGATGTCCTTTTCAATGACACTATTAAACCGCAATTATTCATACTGCACAGTACTGTTATCAAGGCATGTTCATAGCTTAGGTTGATACGTTCACAGCTAGAGTTATGAGAACACGTTTGTAACGCTGAGAAACATATATTAGTGAGTTATTACTCGCACTGTAAGCATCGCAATGCAAAACACTCCCATGTAAAACATTTCCCAGGAACAAAAATTTCCCATGCAAAACATTTTCATGAAAACCATTTCCCATGAAAAAAATTCCCATGCAAAACATTTTCCATGAAAAAGATTTCTCATTCAAAGCATTCCCATGGAAAATCTCTGTAAGTCTGTATACAAACGCGAGGGATGTAATCAGAGACACTCCCTGAGAAAGAATAACAAAGACACATCCTCCAATTGACTGCATTTGCCTTTCGAGTATTCCAGTCAATTAAACAAACAATTATTTATTCAACTTATTCTGAGTAATGAGCTACTCTCCCAAACACTTTCAAATGTCCTCAACAAAGCGTCGAATTAATAAATAGGCTCCTTTACCACATAAACAAATATTATTTTATATCACTGGTCAACATTTAGTCTATTGGCTTCAATTGTTTGCACTGCATCTTATATTCGGAATGCTGTAAAGGTTACGTTTAATGGCAACTGTATCCTGTTCTAATGTGATATATGCAATGGAGTACAAGTGAACAGAAATAACATTCAATTCCACTTTACATTCTTTTGATTATTCCAAACATTTGAAACATTAATACAGTGTCTGCATCGGCAGATTAAATTTAGGAATGCAAATTTAATTCAAAAGCTTATGCGAATACAATAAACCGAAGTATGGTCACGAACTTTTAATTCATTATCCGATTTATCAAGTCAATTAAATACAACTTATTTGTTTTCTAATACGCTCGTGTTTAAAAGGAATTAATTTAAACAACGCGAGTATAATCTTAGATTATGCCTGCAAAGGTTACACTGTTTAAACTGCAATAAAAAGGTTATCGTTGGGTCTCAAAACGTGTTTACGATAAACATAACAGAGATATTTAAGAGTTTTATTTGCTCAATTTATACAATTTTATGCAATTTAGAGCTTGGTGAGTTTAGTTTTATTAACTATAGGCTGCTTCGTTTATTGTGCTTGAAAATGATTTTGTCTTGTTTGGTTGAATCTTTTCTGGTGTTCTTGTCAGACGACGGAAATTCTTAGCATCACCTTTTCGTCTCTTTCATTCTGCATTCGCTCTTTCTCTTTCATCAGCTGAACTTGTCGTACATTCTCTTCTTGTATGTCACGTAACTGCAGAGAAAGAAACGCAACAGAGAGTTAGTCAGTCCATCTAAGAGTGGTAGTGCCATCAGCATTCTCGATACCCTCAACTGAAGCTGGAGAAAGCTTGCCAAGAAAATTTTAAAATATAAATATCCCAGGTTAATGTATGTTTTGCAATATTGTAATTTTTTAATATTTTAATTTGTTAGGCAGAACGTGACTGCAGTTTTATTGTATTACAGATTCATAATACTGGAAATATAATCATGTAATGTCCCAGTAAACACAAGACGTCTTTACGGCGTACCCGCGACGTCCAAACGTAGCGAGAGCGTCCATGGGACTTCCTAAGACGTCTTGTTCTTGCTGGGGTTACGTTATTAGGAAATATCATTCTGCATTCCATCTTGGGATGCGGTGGAATGTCAGTCATTTGGCTTTGAGCTGTAATGGAGATTTTTGATAGCCAAAGAACAATTTAAGTCAACAAGTATCAGTACGAGTACAGTCATACAAGTTGAAAAGTTGAAAGCGCTCTGAAGAAAGCTAAGTTTAGCCGTTTGCGTATGAAAAAAAGATAAGCCTCAAAAATCACACCACGATTTACCTGAACTTTGCTTGGTGCAATTAACAAGGCCCACTGTCAATGAATGTAGGAATACAAGTGAATTTACTGTATGATATACAAGATATTGAAATGTAACTGCGGAACATTTTAATAGTCGAATCAAGAGTCAAATCAAGATTTGAAATTGAACATCATGGAAACAGTTCTTTTGAGTGTGTTCTGAACAATGGCATTTGCACGTGTCAGAGGCTAAATTCGCATGTAGCCGAAATGTACTACGTGGGAGTGGTCTTAGTCAAGCAACATGGTTCAAAAGATGCATTCTATAGGAAAATGATGGAGAATAAGTTTTTTTTCATGAATTATGCGATCAAGGTGCTGGGATCAGTAATGAGGTCGAGTTTCTCTTGAACAGTAAACGACAAGCATTGATATTCACCATCTTTTCTGTTTCAATTTCCTCTTGCCGCGCTCTCTCAGCCTCCATGGCTTTCATTCGTTCTTCATTTCGTTGTTTTCTCTCTTCTTCAAACTCAAGCAATCGAAGCCTTTCTGCCTCTTGCTCCCTCTGAGAAAACGACAGAGAAATTATTCACATAAGACGGGGTACGTCCGCAGCAACAAGAAAGGATTTTTCATACGTCCTTATCATAGAACTACAGCAGAAAGAATAAAGAAGATATATTGAACGATACATATATGTTACAACAACAGAGTATACAGCATTGTAGCAGGATTTTGCAGACTGTCCACATTTTCCGAAGCAATTGCAATGATCTGATGGAGAGTATAAGCATTTTTCTTCGAACGAATGGAAATGCATTTACAGTATTTTAAAGCATCAATGCAATCACTCACCTCAATTACAGTCATTGGTCTCTTAAATGCAGTTTGCGCAGATGGAGTTTTCTCACTTTAAACGAACAATGCATAATTAATAATGCATAATTAATAAAAAATAATTAATAATGCATAATTAATAAAAAATAATTAATAATGCATAATTAATAAAAAATAGTTAATAATGCGTAATTATTAATGCATAGATAATAATGCATAATGTAACTGACAATCATAATCGATAACGAATTTAATGGTTACTAATCAATTAACAATGTCAAAATTAAGAAGAATTATCATTTACACTAGAGGGGAAAGGGAAGGGGGTTGATTGGGGTTAAATTGCCCCTCAAATCGTAATAATGTAATTTGTTGTTGCGTCTTGATTGAAGTACTAATATCGTTAAGATAATTAGATGTCGGTCCTTATATGGTTTCAATAACTTAACTGGCAAAGATGCATAATATTACCCGATGGTCATTTTAACTAACCTTGTTTATGTAGCCTCTCTTTAATCAACTTCAGTTTAACGCATAACCTCTTTTTCTATTCACATGCAAGCTAGCAGTTTCTGACAATAACATTCATTTATGCAGCCGGTTTTTCGATTTTCGAGCGTTGTGACATTGCCACTTCTCCTAGCCACTTCTTATCAATTATTTTAATCGAATTAATCAATTACATTTAGTCATTAATTGAGATGTTAGCCTTTACCAAGTTCATTTGCTTTTTACCTAGCTTTTCATTAGCATTTTAGCTTTACTAGCTTTTACCCATTTACTGAACAGTACAAGGTTGTTTCGTTTGATGCGCCCATCTTGTCTCATACGTCCAATGCACGATTGTATTATTATTATTATGTTATTATTACACGAAATCATTCTCCGAAAACTTCGTTCTACAAATACACAACTATGATCACCTCGACTCGATTCCATTGATAGCACTTGGGACTATTATGAGGCATGAGCAAAAAATTGATGAGATTTTAAATTCAACTCCACTTCATAGCTATTTTTCCTCAGAGACCACCTAAATCCTCAAGTAAATATCAATTAAAATATTGAAACAAGAAAACTGTTGCGGTCTCTACCTTGTGGTATCCATGGTGATTTTTGGCTCCGAGTTTTCACAACTGGCTTTGGTTACAATAATAGTTTCTTCGCCGTCCCCTGATCTTGGGTCCCATATGGAAGAGCCGTTGACCGTCGGTGCCACTGGGGAACTAGGGGAGATAGGAGAGCGAGGAGCCTGTCGAACGAACACCAGGTCAATATGTCAGCTCGCTATTGCATAATCCAAGTACTGGTGTATAACTCTAAGTTTATCTGCTACAATTATCTGCTATAATCTCAGCAAACACAATACTTCATAGGACGTCCCATAAACGCTTTCACAACGTTTGGACGTTGCTGGTACGTCGCAAAGACGTCTCGTGTTTATTGGAATTATACAAAAGACAGTTCGCCTAACTCGAAAGCTCTGATCTCTTTCCTGTCTGCCTATCATCACGAGATTTCAGTTACCGCTTCAGGACCATAACATAAAAAATCTCGAGGACTTTGCTTAATCAAGGCACCATGTTTCCTCGTCTACCTCTATCTGTTGGATACAAGTCCATTTCTGGCATGATAAACGATGCAATCGATGGTCAGAAAACCAATAAACAGCTATCCGCAACGCTGTCCCATCAGCCCATTCGCGCCAAAAGAGTGACGTAAATGTTCAGGTTGTCTTCCGCTTAGCCAGTATTATAATTATTCAATAATTGAATCCGATTACGAGGATATAGGATGAAGTGTATATCGGATATAGCGAAACCGTTTTCGTCGAAAGACGTAGCAGAAGGAAATAATGTTGGTTTATAGAAACATGTCGGATAATCTGAATCGCTTTTGAAGTAGATATACTCAACCTACTCAGCCTTAGCAGAACTGTTTTAGCGGCAACTTTTCCAATAGCGACTATGATCATTGCTTGGCAACCAATGAATAGAAACAGTTGGACCCTGCCTGCCTGTTTCAACCTGCATGCATTACTCAATCTAGAAAAACGCGTTGTCATGGTGGCGACGTGCCCACATACCAGTGTTAAATAGCTACAAGTGTAACTTGGGCACATTAATATTTGAAACGACCTTCAAATAGCCTCAATCGCTTAAATCCATCACTGATAAACAGATGCGTTAATATTAATGTCCCGACTGAAGGACATTGGCACGGACGCAACGAGATGCAAGCTAAGATTAGAATCTCAAAAATCCCTGAGAACGTGAACCTAATGTTTTGAATCTACATCGACAATGCTTACCGACAAAATTTCGATGCCTTGTTGTTTAAAGAGCACAAAAGAACAGCATGAAAAACTACACTGAATGAGGAATTACCCTGAGTTTCTTGAGACTGAGCCAGTTGTTGACTGGGGAAGCCCTGGAAGGCAGGTACTCACCTTTGCAACAGGATGAATGGCATCTCTCTTTTGAAAATTATTATTATTCTCAAACAACGATGCTCTTTTCACAATTGTTGATGGAATTACGTCGTCTTCACGGGGCTCATCTGCTTGTGGTTGTATTTTAGGAATATTGTCGTGTGAATTTTCCTCGTGTTTCACATCGCCGTTGACGGACGTCTCCTCTGACGCGTTTTCTTCTTGAGCGTCCATCCAACGTCGCTTGATTTCCGCCTCTCGGCGTTCTTGTTCCTCGATTTCTCGTCTAATTCGATTGTCTTTTACGTAATTTCTGTAATCAATCTCACCGCTGTCTCCATTTGCGTGTCCGTTGCGTTCTGGACTCGATGCAAATCCATTCGTGTGAGGCACACTGTGATCTTTTGCCATCGATTCGATAGTCACAATTGGTTCTTCGTCTTCTAATCCAAGCAACGATGCACCTAGACTCGCCATAGACATCCTCTTCTCGGAACTAACGACCGGGGTATCTTTCGTGCTGTCTCTTGATTTACGTCTCTCTTCCCAACGCGACGTGTGCTCCAGCCGGTCGATTTTGTATATTTTCATATCGTCAGTGGTGTTGCTGCTGGACTGGTCCGTTGGCTTGGTAACGTCTGTTTGAGTAGAACTGACGGAATTGCTTTTACTAACTTCAAGGCTTTGTCCGATCGCAGTTTGTCCAACTGTTTCTTCCTTGGTAACAATGTTACTTGCCAGTGGTTCGATTTCACTTGAATTTGAAAAGGCCACTGTTTGCTGCTGAGTAGAAGACGTCACGAGAGGGACAAGATTACTGGGTGCTGGTGGTGTGTCGTCTGTCTGCTTTCCCGCCTGCAGTCGTCTGATTCTCTCTTGTATGCTCAGTATTTCATCCGACGTATCTGACTTATCATTGTCGTCTGCCGGCAATCTTTCTCCTTTGTCCTCGTCCTGGTCGACCGGCTCTTCAGTCAATTCATTGACCGATTCAGCCAATGGCTGTGACTCAGCGGCTATAAGCGGCTCGATGGCTTCCGTTTCGCTGTACTTTCGATCGTCGTTTCTGACAGCAGTCACAATCGCTCGATCTTGGTCATCTGTGTCACTTTCATCGTCAATCGTATTCTTTGAGAGGCTTTCCAGCCACTTTGTCCTTGCTGCAAACGTACTGGAACCCAGGCCTTTTTTCTCTGTCTCCGTCAACTCGTCGTCGACAATCTCACACGGCTCAGACATAACGGTCTCTTCTGTGTTCATAACAATAGGTGCCTCATTAATGCCGGCTAAATCCCCCTCTGATATGTCACTCTTCTGAGAATCTTGCCTTTGTCTACCAGCGTGCGAAGAAGGATACTGGTGACTGTCATCAGAAGCTGGCGAACGCAGTCGATTGTCAAATTCCTGTTCAACATCTTTATTACTACCATGAGTTATGTTAACATCCATTTCCATCGAGTACTCGTTCATTGACAAATGCATATCTGGTGGCACAGAGATCCTTCTTTCTCGCTTTTCTTTTGATCTCTCCACAGATCTTCTCTTCACTGCTGCAAAACTATCTTCGTCTTGTGATTTCCTGACAAGATTCTCAAGCCAAGCCTTTCGTTTTCCAAGGTCAATATGTTGCATTTCAATGTTGGAATTATTTGGCTCCTGTTCCTGTGGTTCATTTTCGGTAGTTTTGTTGTTCGATGATGTATTGTTCTCTGAAAATAAGGTCTTTACATCCGTTTTTATTGTGGCCTCACTTGAGTGTCGTGCAAGTATGTTTGATGACATGTTGTCATCGTTTTCTTTCTCCCTCCGTCTGAGGCCCATAAAAGAAGACGGTCGCTTCACTTTATTGCCAGATACGGTACGCAATACTTTCTTTCGAGGCTTGGCATGTTCTCTTGACCTTTGAGAATCTGTCCTCTTAGCATCCCTTTGTTTCATATCCTTCTTCTCAATCGTGTCCGTTGAGATTTTCGTCATTTTCTGAGGTTTACTGTCCTGCGATAAGGGAGGAGCGTAAAAAGGCGGGACAGACCCGGTAGAAAGGCTTTGTGCACTCGATTCATCTAGCAAAGGAAGAGCAGGTACCGATTGCAGTCCAGCCTCCTCTTTCATAACGACGTTAATTTCCTCATCTTTTGGAGATTCAGGTCGCTTGATTTCCATGTTGTGCTTAAATGCAGTATTTTCAAACATAGGACTTTGCGCCTGAGCGCCTCCATCGAAGAACAATGGACTGAACAGCTTGGGGCTCTTTGCTGAACTTCCATCAGAACGCTTTCGCTCTTTCTCTTCTCTCTCGTCCTTCTGATCGACATCAGATCGGGTTCTCGGGGAGCTTGTATCAATCTCAGCAGTTTCGTTTGCTTTGCTGGATGATCGCATTTCTGGCGAATTGCTTCCTTGAAACCACTGCTCCCTTTTCTTCAGGCTTGACCTATCACGAGTTGGGAGAGGAGCATCATCGACATGTTTCGTTTCTCGATGGAACGTGTCGTCCTCAGGAGAAGCTTCAGGCTCGGCACTAGAATTCCTGAAAGCATTTCGAAAAGAGGACGAGAAGGCCTCGCTCTCAAACTGAGATTTTCCATCGCCTTCATAGCCGGTAAACATGAAAGAGGAGGAACTGCTAGCCGAAGCAGAACTGGAAGGCGTTCCCATCGAAAGGGCCCTGTTTGATGTGACCTGTGATTTTATGTCGACTGGTTCACGTTGTTTCTCAGCACCAGGTAGGGTGGGCCTCCCGTTAAGTGCAAACGGTTTCTGCACAGCGTTTGATTCAGGAAGCGAGATCAACTTGTGGTGAAGACCAAGGCTTTTCGGCTGAGTGGAATTCTTCGTCGTTTTCGCTTCATCATTTGGACTTGAAGAAGAGATGTTAACCTCGCTGACCTCCTCCTGCAGAAATGAGAGGAAAAGAAAACCGTACAATACTGTGAAACCTGTCTATAACGGTCACCTTTGGGACCAGACGAAAATAACGTTTATAGACAGGTGGCCTTTAAAGTGTCATTTTAGGGTAAGGAATAGTGGCCTTTATACACAGGTGGCTGCTATATAGAGGTGGCCGCTAATACAGGATTAACTGTATAACAATTATAAAGCTACGTTGTTAAAATGCTTTCGACGGTAAAATCAGTAACCCCATCGACCTTCATTATAATGGGGCTTACCCCATCCCCGTAAGTGTATCCTCGATATCATGCACCGTTTACTTCTCGATCCAAGGTAGCTGTGCGGGGACACTTTTATGCCTATTTATCTGCTGTCATTCATCAGGCGAATAATATGTTAATTATCTTCGGTCAAGATTTTAATCAAACAACAGCACGATGCAATTAAGAACTTTTAATAGTCAGTCATTTTCCTATTTAACTTACATGTTACCGCCAATTCAGATTAAATATTTCGGAGCCTGGGTTTCCAAGCCTCCAACTTTATTTAGCTAGATGCTACGTCAGAGGCGATATTTGGTTCGCGAAGTTTGTTTGTTTTTAATGATTTGATTTGTAAATTTATTCGTCGTAAGTCTCCCATGCAGAGAGGAGCACGTCAAATCCATGTACTGTATATATTCTTGTGTTGGAGCGACCACTGAAGAAAAACCGGCTCTGTTCTGTTCGATGTTGAGATCTGTTCGTCTCGTGAATTGCGCCTGCCGCGTTCAATTCTTGGTGAGAAGCCAGCACCATAATACAAGAATAGCGACCTGGAGTGTCGTATACATTATATATTCGATGTCAATTAATGATTTCATTTTATGAATTAATAATTGAAGAAATTACAGTGTAACCCCGATAATAGCATCTCGGTTAATATATCCACTTGCGACTGTATCATTTCAGTGTAACCCCAATAATATAACCTCGGTAAATATCACGACCCGCTTAATATCACTTCAGTGTAACCCCGATAATATAACCTCAGTAAATATCACGACCCGCTTAATATCACTTCAGTGTAACCCCGATAATATAACCTCGGTTAATGCTGTAGATCAAACGGCATAATATCACTGCAGTTTGAAAAGAGAGCTTTGTCAGAAATACTAATTGTCATGAATCAATAAAGTAACATAATTATTTAAACTTTAAATCAAATTTACTAGAAAGCAGAACGATGTTATTTATTATTGTGCGATGTTGAGTTATTGTTTGCGTGGTTTCTCCACTGGAACTTATATACATACGCGTGATTTAAATGAAGCATAATTGCCTTCAAATATGGATGCAAATCGCGAATCAGTCAACACAAGCCGTCTTTTGCGATGCACCCTTGCCGCAAGAGTTTTGTTTGTTGTGTGGCTAACCATGCACAAGCTACGATCAAAGAAGAGCAATTAACAAATGAAAACGGATTACATGTTTTTATCCTTGGTTTTTTATCTTCACGCCAAAGGTCCACCTTCTCTAAATTATAACTACGTAATGAAGAACATTGATAAAGGATCGTGAAGGGATTGCATTAGATCGGCTTATTTCGATCGATTATTTTTGCTAATTGGGATTTTCAATCAAGGAACGGGTTGGCTGCACACCACTTCAAATTTGCAAGATCCTCTGCTACAGGGAAATCAATAACATCCATCAGAGGTCAGTCTTGAATGACATCTTGTCTTTCCGTTGCTTGGCAACAAAATTACCTTGGATTCGTTTCTTTCGACCGTGACGTAATCAGATAATCCGTCGGAACTCCCTGTTGTTTCCACTGGAGTCGTGTCGATGACGTCGTAATCTTCAAACACACTCCAGTTGCTATGGTTATTATCTTCATAGCTACCAATGCTTTGCGTTCGAAACTCCGCCATTGATAACGGACGCGGTCTTGTGTTGTAAGGAGTAGAAAATCGATGGCTCAATAGTCTCCTGCGAGTGAATTCCCTTTTCTCGGGTACATCCAAGCCTTTGACGTACTCAACCAAATTATCTCCTTCAAACAAAGTAACTGGAAAATCTTTCCGAAACCCAGAAACACCTGCAATAGGAAGGTACAAACCAGGTTACTAAAGAATAATGTCGAAACTTTCTTCGTAGATCCAATTTGTTTACCTCATGATGTTACGTTCACCTAAATGCCCGTTCCAATTAATTAAGTCAATTAAATTCCCAGAAGAACAAAACACGCGTCTGACATCATGCTCTTAGTCGTGCTAAAAACGGCAACCCATCTTTAACGTACTGTTTTCACGCTACACGATGGACACCAAGTTCCTCGTATTTCCTCTCAGGTGGATCAACTCCAATCGTTAGTCAGCCTTGTCGAGCAATCGACGTTAATCGTAGAGATTACAACCTGTTTATAGACCTCCTACGAGACATATAGGAGTTCCTCCTTTTGAAAAATTAGTATCAGATTAGAAAAATGTTATGAGAAAATGAAAACAATCAGAATGTGATCCGCAAAAAAAGATTTCGAAGTCTTTAAGAGGATGACAGGGCACTTCTCCAGTAAACGCAAGACATTTTACAACTTTGCTAACAGGTTTCCGTAAATCGTGTTGCATTTACTGGATCCCTAGCTGAATCTCCTGTTGCAACCCAGAAAACGGCATTTAAATTCTTTTACAGCGAAATAATATTTTGTGGCACCTTCATGGCGCGTACAATAATTATGTGTTTAAATTATAATAGAAAATGTTCTCAATGTAGGTGGGGCATCATAATACTGTAGTCAATGACAAGACTTATTTCACTTTATAATTCAATTTATCGTACCAAGTCCTGCTGAACCTCTATGGTAAACTGCAAACAATCGTTTGAACTCTGAAGCAGGACATGAAGTCATCTGTCTACAATCCAAACTTCATCTTTCCAATGAACACGTTTGACACTGGAAAGGAAATAAGCTATTAGTAGAATTATTCTATTTTTAATATAAAAATATATTATTAATATATTTTTTATATATGGTTACGCACGAAATTGTCATTTGCATTTATTCGCTCTGCACACCTCTGCCTTCGTGGTTCCAGATGCTTCCGAGGAAACTCAAACTGCCATCGCCCCGTTAACATTGATAAAGCCGAAATTGTTTCATTTGTCGGCTCAATTGCTTAGTCGAATGAAACTTCGTTATATTTTAATTGCTTGTTAATTGCTTTTAATCATAGTTTTAGGTGTAGGCAACGTTTTAATAATTATGTAATTTACAATAGACATTAGACATGTAAATAATTCACGCATATGATACCTTGTAATTAAATTGAGTTTTAAATTTTTGATATTGTCAAGTTGTTGTTTCTACTATGTAATTTTCTGATATTATTTTGAGATTTTACTTGATTTGTACATTAATTGTAGTTACGCTGAGCTGCCTTCACTTCGAAGAGGAGGTGAAAAGAAGAATTTTGTAAAATAATGCTGCAGTGTTTCCGTTATTCGTGGATTGTACTTTTGTTCATCCTTAATTTTTTACATAACAATGCCAATTATGCTAAAAATACATGTTTGCAAATTAATTGGGTTCACCTTCAACGTGTCTCAGACATTCAGACATGATTTCAAGGAATAATTATCAGTAGTTATTTTCAAATCTCAGTACTGTATCCTAATCTCGTACAAGAATGAACGTCCCAGCAAGGACATGACGTCGTAGAACGTCCCATGGACGCTTCAACGACGTTTGGACGTCGCTGGTACGCCGTAAAGACGTCTGGTGTTTACTGGGGTATTCACGTTGCAAATCACAAATTGCTAAGGAAATCTGTAGAATTTCTAGCACTTTCAAAGACTGGAGCATAGTTTGAAAAGGTCTTTCCGTAAAATACGAAAAATGCTCGATCGTCTAGATTGTTGCAGTCGATGAGTGTCAATTAGCATCAAAGAAATATAACAAATAATAAATAATATTATAAGAAATGTAATTGTAATATATACGTTCAACGTTTACGTACAGTATACCGCATTTATGTTCTTATATTATAAGGAATATACTGTATCAACACACGAAGTTTAATCACTTCTTGTTACAAGCAAATGCAGAACTACGGAAAACCTATAAATAAAGTCGATGATTCTTCAGCAAACAGCATTTCTATCTTTGTTCACAAACAGACTAAACATAATTGATAATTTACATTGTTTGAGAAGTAATTAAATGCCTGTCATTTCAACCTGTGTGATTAACGAATCTAATCAAATGGGTCGACTGGTAATTACTGTTAATTTAAAGCCAGACAGACGCAACAACGTAATTAGAAACAGCAATGTAAATAGACAACAAAACTTGGAATACAGCGTATTGTGGCAATGAGCGAAACTTGCTTTTAGAATTGAAGTCAAAAACACTTCAAAAGCTGAAAGGTTTTTATTGTTGGCGAGCACAAGTTATTAATGTGAGTCGCTGCAGGGAGCAGAAAGTGGATAACTCGATTGGAGCGAAGAGGAACTACTGTAACTTTGATAGGAGCTTAAAGTCGCTCGCATCAGATGCAAAATTAATGTGCCAGCAGTCACAGAAGAGGTCCGCGCTGTCAGCAGGATGAGCCGGCATATCTGTGGAAAATCTGATCGGCATTTTAATTGTAAAATACCAAGCTAAGAAATCATGATTGGTCGTCACAAACACTCCGAGAGGTCATAATATACAACATGGACTACTGTATGTGTGACACTGTTTCAATAGCAAAAGGAAACATTTTTCGCATTTCTCCGAATATAGAACGAAGGAAATTCCTAAACGAACAACAAAGTCTTGAATCAGACAGAGTATCTGTCTAATCAAAGTCGGATCCTTCGGTTGTGAACACAAGCAGAACATAATATTCTAACCTCGCTATAGTTGTTCCACGCCTTGTACCAAATGGTATAGCTGTCAAGTGTAAACACCAGCAACTTAGATATCTCCTGTTTTTCGGAAAGGATAGCGTAGCTGCATGTACCAGAAGCACTCGGCAACTTCACTCTCTCCTGGTTGTGTTTTGAACTGGAATTTTCTTCGATTGACTATTGAAAGCCGCTCGATACGCATCGCAAGCACATTGTACTAGAAAACCAAAGTATTTCGACGTCACTTGGAGTGAAAAAATAGTGGCTTTGTTTTCGTCTTGTCCCACAAAAGCCGGGTCGGTCATTGTTGATATTAAGCATAGAAATTTGCGGATGTGAGTATTTCTTATCAGATTGACCCAGACATTGTTCGCCGTGACTGAATAAATATCTAGATACCAACTGCAAATTCACTTCCAAATATCTGCATTTAGTTCGACCCATGAGTGCCACAGTGGACAGTTGAAGAATGCAAGAGAAATCTGGCAAAACTGAATTTATCGCCAACTATATTGACGGTACAGCGAGGAAACCTAAGCCAACTTGAGAAACTTTTCCTCGACTAGAACAAGTCATTTTAGATAGGATAAGGCACAGCAGGGTTTTAGTTCAATTAGTTTATAGTTCAATTAGTTAAATTCGATGTTTTTGTATTCCATTTTAATTCAAAATTGAATTTTACGATAAATAATACGTAATGAAATAATTAATATATTTGATTTTATTCGACATGGCGAATCATGCATCTACAATTTCAATAAATACTGTAATTAGTTGATTGAAATTTCTAAAACATGAATTATAATAAAAATAGATTAGTAAAAAATTAAAACTAATACGATATAATTACTCACTACTACAGGGCTATAACCTAGTACCTAATGTCGTAATTAAGCCTCAATTGATATTTAAATGATAACATTTAAAAAGTAGGCATACCTGGCTTGTATCCTAAATCTCTAAACAGCTCCATTCCGTAGTTATGAACTTTTTCAAAGAATGTTCGATCGAATAAACGCATCACATGAACATTGAGTCTCGCTTCTCCTTTCCTTTCTAGCTCTTGAATTTCCTGGAAAGAAATGAGATTTACATCACTCAAGCCAAAAATGTAAATTGAAATTAAAGGATAATAAGTTAAATGAAGCTCTTTAACTAACTATTGTATTTATACAGTGCTAAAAGCTGTCTACAGTATAATGATCACCTTTGGGACCTGAAGAAAATGGCCTTTATAGACAGGTGACCTTTCTTTCCAGGTTGATTTCTATAGAAAGTGTCATTTTGGGTTATGAATCTGAGTGGCCTTATACACAGGTGGCTGCTCTATTGAGGTGGCCACTAATACAGAGTTGACTGTACATAGATAGTTTATAACTGGAAATGATTTCCAAAACTATGATTGGCCAAACCAATCTTTACTATTTCAAGTCAACAGAAAACTCTCAACCTTCAGGCGTCTTCCTATATGAGCAATTACCATCTTTGGTCTGACACGCTGTCAGGCTTCCTCCGAG
>OFHS01000055.1:0-13244 GCA_900245855.1 Calvadosia cruxmelitensis | reverse complement strand
TCTCAACTGTTCTTAAAGTCAAAAACTAGTTATATATTCCAGTAGTTCAGTCTTCTGGCTATCTTTTGATATCGGTTTTGTAAGTAAAATTCGAAGTTTATATTATCGTGCTCTGGTTGATGTTTCTGTGGAATTGCCCATGTGTTGTTTTTAGCCTATTTGCCGACCAAATCAGAGCAAATGCTCAGTTCGGTTCGGCCGTGTTATCTCGGCGAGCAAACATTTTTTTTTACACTTTACAGAAATCCTAGTGAGACGACAACAACGACACTGCTATTGTCGCTCTTGAAGCGTCATGGTCAATTAACGCCCACAAAAGAACAACAGAAATTTCACGCAAGGATGTTATTAATTCACTGCATTTCACTTCACTCTCGTGAAATGTTATTGCTCAACTTTTGTTGAGTCATTGTCTTCCTATTGTCTTTCCCGCAAAGCAGCCTATTCCGCGCAGGATAAATGATGTGAGCTTGTGAAAAAAACAACACTCCACTTTCCCCTCTCATAGCATAGACGTCACGTTTCCATGGTAACCGTGAGTCAAAAATGGCGAGTGGATCTTTTTGTGCATTGCTGTTTTTTCTTTCGCACATTTATCGCCGCGAACCGCCATGAACACAACACGGCGATTGCACGGCACGTGCAAATGTTGAGAACTGTGCAATCCTCGCGTTGCTGTTTGTTTACATCAGTTTTACCATTTTTGAAATTTAACACGTATTTGTCATTTGAGCCAGTTATTGTTTTGGGTGTAAAGATCACATCATCATCTTTTGATGGGAATTTCATGTGAGCGGCTGCGCGTGAAAGTGGTCCAAACACGTGCTCTCTCTTCGCGCTGCGTTGAGTGAGGACAAGGGCAGAAAAAAGTTATGTTCTTGGTTCAGATTACGCTGGTACTTTAGAAGATCTTGAAACAAAAGTCCCAAGGCCTTAAACTTCCTGCCAATGTACTGTTATTTTTTGCTGCCTTCCAGTGTCTTGTTCTGCTTAGATAATTACGATTCTCACAACAACAGGACGACAGCAACGCGAATCTGTTTACCATGGCAAAGTTGGTTGAGTTACTCAATGCTCATCAAATTTTGAAAGGATTATTATCATCAAATAGCACTTCAGTTTGCAGTCTGCCCACTCTGAATTAATGCTGCCTGGCAAAACTTTGATAATAAAATGTGGATTGACCTGGAAGGACCTGTCATGCATTTATTCGTGCAGAATTAGCGTTTTCCTGGAATATCAAAACACCGAGGCAAAATCCAGGACCAATGAACCTTTAAGTTCTTCTTCTAACAGAAGATGTCCATGTGCTGGACATAGGGGCCTACCAATTATATCTTTAAAGGATTTATTGAGATACTAAACTGTTGTTTAGTCCTTTACTCCATTCTGATGAGTCCAATCTTAAAATGGAATCGCGTGCACCCCAATGCGCAGGTGCGTGCGAATGAGCTTGTGTGACTATTTTGGAAAATACATTCCATGATTTAATACATGTTAATATTATGTCAGTATGCTTTCTATTCTGTTGCCTCAATCAAACGTCGTTCTGTGCTGTCTGTCTCTCATATGCGCTCAACATACGCTCCCGTGTGTTTCCACCAATCTTGAAGTCTACAGCCGCACCAAGAATAAACCTGCTTCGTTACTGCTCCGGAAAAAACGGCTATCGCTTCTCGGCCACTCTTTCCGAAGGCCAACCACGCCACTATCTCTCGTGTTGGCCCACCCACCAAACGAGCCGTTCCTGCGTGGTGGAGCACTTCGTGCCACCTATCAGCAGCAGATGAATGCAGACTTGAATGCGATAGCACTAACAATGTCAGAGGCAAGGACAGCGGCGAAGAGTCGTGGCCGGTGGGAAGCAAAAATTAAGCGATTGTAACGCACCACAATGCGCACGATATTTCTGTTGTGGGATACGTTATTTATTATTATTATTTATCATTGTGTCAGTCAAAACGCTGCAGGGGGCGTGGCCGAGTATAAAAATCACGAATCGTTTTTGAAACTTATTTCGAACCCTGTACGCCTTCCACTTTGTTGGCGCCTGTGTGACCAAGGGTTTGAACAATTCGCTTTACTATTTCGTCAAGGCATCTACTATGTAGGCTTTTGATGTTTTAAAGCTTGAAGATGTTTCGTACAGGAGACATAGATACTACCACGGACTTTTCAACCTGCGTTGAGATCAGCGACACTCCAACAGGTTATGAAGTTGACAACTTGGGTTTAATTTGATACTCTGCCCGGCGTGGCTTTACTCAAACAAGTTCAAAAAGTGCATAAATCAATAAAGATCGAAGTATTGGCCGCCATCGCCAGGTTTTGGCTGCTGCTCGTAGACCCATCAACAGTTCAACAGAATGGCATACTGTTCGATAAATAGGTAGTAAGCGTGCGGATGATTATAAGTTAGCTTGATACAATTTATACAAATTGAACTGACTAGTACAGGATAGTGTTACCTTTGCTTTTAACCCGTCTTTCGTCTGGTCTCTTGTTCCAACAACTTTATCACAATCCGCCAGTGAGCCAGTCTTGATCCAAATCACTTTCCCGCGAATGGAAAAGCCAAAAGCAACATCATGCATCCTCTCTCCAATGCAGCGAAGGTCAGGACGAGGTCTAGATAACATGGTGCGTTTGTAAACGACGACTTCCCCTCAAATCTGCTTTCTGTGTTGCTGTCTTCTACTCCTTTGCTAACGAGGAAGTTCTCTTTCACGTTCCCTTCGGTTTAGCTCGTTGAAAACTTGCAGTGCTTAATTTTTGTTCTCTGCGGTGCTATTTGCATATGTACCGACGCTTGGTCCATGCCAAGTTTTCGAAATAATTGCTACGTATTGCGTTGGATTTCTTCCCTATGGCTGTGTGCGTAGCTGTTATTGCTCGAGAGGTATGCCTCCGTCTCGTCTCTGATACAGATTTCCTCTCGCAGTTATGCTTCGTTTTATCACTGTTATGACTTCTATTGTTTTTTACTGTGCTATTTAGGCATGTAACAAAAGCTTTACTCACGGTTCTAAAATCCAGTAGGCCGCAGGCGTAGGCTCAGCCGCTCAGCCAAACATTCTCAAGCTAACCGGTGTCTCTGGCATGCGGACCTGCAGACTTTCGTAAAGGCCAGTTTATACGAGCAAGTTTTCCTTGACTAGTTTTACTTGACAAGTCCCTTGCTCGTGTAAACGGGTCAGCAAGTTTTCCTTGACATGTTATCCGAAACTGCAAAGACAAAGGAAAAAACCTGCGTTTCCATGGACAACATGTACGCTGAAAACAGCGTATGACCTGGCTACGTTCATGCTTCTGCAAGGTTCAACGAAAAAACGGCGTCTTATTCGTAAGCGTCGACCGTGGACAATGCAGGAAAGAAAAGATACGTGCTAGGATTGACCAAGAGTTTGATCAAAGAAATCCACTTCCTTCGCGATTGATGCAGTACTGCACAATTACGAATCAAACATGCCTGAAATGGAGTGGGAAGGCACTACTCTGCGATCGTGTTGCCATAGTAACCGCCTTATTTAGGAAAACTGATCGAGATTTTCGTAAAAACTTGACAAGTTTTCCTTGTCGGCCCATGCACACGAGCAAGTTTGCGGACTTGTCAAGGGAAACTTGTCAAGTAAAAACTAGCAGCCCAGTTTTTCAACCAGTGTACTTGACAAGTTGAAACTTGTCAAGTTTTGCAATGCACACGAGCAAGTAAAGCTTGTCAAGGAAAACTTGCTCGTGTAAACTGGCCTTAAAGCTAAAGCTGGTCATGCGCAATTACATAGGCCTAGGCTAGCGCGGACCTGCAGACTTTCATACAGCTGAAGCTGGCCATGCTCAATTACATAGGCCTAGGCTAGTGAGTAGTGACTTCTTGCTTTCTTTCTTCAGTTTCATAGTAATCGACAACACAATCGCGTCAGCATTATTATCTTTGATTGCCCTCGTCTGGAATCTATTGTTTATACACGCTGGATAACGGGACACAACATGAAATCATTTTTGGTTGCCTTCTGTCGTCAATCGTAAAATCATAAAAATTAAAAAAAAAGTTGACTAAAGGCCGTAGGTCCGCAGGTTTGCTTGTTAGATACTAAAGATGAGTCGATAGAAATTTTGGCCCAGGTACCGATACGAATCATACGATACATCGACCACCCTATAAAGTAACTAGTACCAAGCAATACATAACCCGGGTAGAAGGAATTAATTACTCAATAAATTACTCCAAACGTAACTTGTAACGTGTAACACGTTACTTTTTGTAACGAGTACTGAGATCCTTGCCCACAAGGCAACTCAAAACTAGGGTTGCACTGATCAATAGAAAAGTTGTTTGATCGGTGCCGATCAAGTGGTGATCAGTTTTGATCTGTAAAACTGATCCCGTCCTTATTTGGCAGAACAAGTAACTGATCACATAATTTTGTAATAACGCATGCATATATTCACCGAAAGACAAGATGATGCAATCATACACACTGTCACTTTGCAGCTCAACACAAAGAGAGCTAAATTTGCCAATATTGAGGACACCACACCTGTGCCTACGACTTCTGAGGTCATTAACACTTTACTGTCCTCGCCTTGTATATGGACAGTCATGTTTCTATTGAAGAATTCAGCGGAATGAAGCTGATGACATTACAGTGCGAAATTGAGTCAGTGCGAAATTGAGTCTGTGGGTCATTCGTCTCTCTGACAAACAGCTCTGACTTAGTATTTCAATTGTAGCTAACAGTTGCATAATAACTATCTGTAATGTGTTATCTGATATCTGCTGCTATGTGTTATTGTGTTATAATAAAACAAATGATTGTGTAATTTTCATTAATTTTTATACAGTGCCCTATTGAAAATCACATTCGTGTGAATAGGCCGACTGTCTAAAAATGATTTTACATTACATTGTTTTGCCCATACCGGTTTTCGCCAAGAACGGTTGGATTTGAAGGGTCCCCAGTGCACCGTTATCGGCGGAGTTGACTGTATGTTCCATTTTGATTGTTTTTCTTTCAGAATTATCCTTTGTTCATTGAAACTGTGTATCCACAGCCAGAACTGAGTTTTCATTACATTGTCCATACAAGTTTGGATGTCATTGAAGAAAAAGGTGATTGTTGAACTAAATTGATATATGGTTGAGTCCAATGAATAGGATATCTAACACAGCTGATAATTGTATTAGATTAAGTGAATTTCCTAAAAAAGTGAAAACCATTTGCAATGTTCCGCAAGGCAGTATCCTTGGTCCCACGATGTTTAACATCTTTGTCAATGATCTACATCGCAGCTTGGAGCACTCCAGTCTTCTACAATATGCCGACGACACCACATTATACTATCAGGATTACGACGTCAACGTTGTGTTGTCATGTCTGGAGAAAGATTTGGAATCTGTATGTAAATGGTTTGACATGAACCTGCTCAAGGTCAATAACAGCAAAACGCATTGCCTTGCCATAGGAAAACAAACCCCAACTCTGTTCCTGCAGGATACCTTACTACCAATAGAGAAAGATATGAAACTCCTTGGCGTCACGATTGACAATGAATTATCATTCAAAGGGTTTGTTGACCAAACTTGCCAGCTGGTACATGCAAAGGCCTCGACTCTATCAAAATTACGAAACTTCATTCCACTCCAAACAAAAGTCCGCCTCTTCAAAACTCTTATCATGCCACACTTTGATTACAGCAATACTCTCCTCGCCACAGTTAGCAAGGGTCTTCAGAAGCGATTGGACAAGTGTCTAAAAAGTTCTATGCGACATGCTATAAGAAAATTTAATTACAAGAGTGAGTTCGAATTGCTCGGCATGGAGTTCAACTCATTGCGTCACCGAAGTCTTACTTCCCTAGTTAAAGTTTGTCATAGCGTTTGTAATGGGACTGCACCATCATACATTCAATCGCTTTTTGAACGAGCAGAGGGAAAAGCTCGTTCAGCCGCAAGAGGTGACTTTGTTTTACAGCGCTACAAAAAGAGAATTGGAAAATCATCTGCAATTCGACTAGCTGCTGCAATTCACAATTCTCTCCTGAAGTCCAGGGCTGTAAGCAAAAAATTACTTCAAAAGCAAAGTAATTTGCAATCAAATTACTAATTACTTTTTCTTTAAAAAAGTCGCAACAAAATGGGTCTTTACTATAATCACAATTGCAAATTGTTACTAGACTGCTAACTGCTTTTTGAAGCCAAAATTCTGTTACCGAGTTTTGCTTTCCACTATATAAGTATAGCAAGTTTCCGACTTCTTTGTAGACCTTCGCCAGTTCAACAGCTCACGAGTCAAAACGTATGAACAGTGCCTATTTGAGGAACCCTCGAGAAAGGTTGCTGCTAAGTGGAATTGTTTTTTCGCTAAGAAATTCAATCACGTCCAAGTAATCCTGGATTCCTGGGAGGGCAACAATGAAGGCCGGTTAGATATAAAAGTTCTTCTGCAACGAGATATCCGCATCGCGGTTGGTTTGAAAGTCGAGGTCAACGGCATTCAATAGAGCTTCAGCGCTCAGATTGCAGCTCACAAAGCCAAAAGAAATTCAACGAGAGAAATCTGACAACGAAGATGCGTGATCTGATTTTCTTGCCTTGGAATCGCCATGACTAACGCAGGTCTAAGGCAACAAAATTATATACAATAGTAATTTGTAATTCGCTGTTTTGAAGAAGTAGTGCATTACTCCAAAAAGTAATTAATTACCAATCCACTACTTTTTAGAAAAAGTAATTAATTACCAGCCAAAATTACTGAAAAAGTAGTGAGTACGAGTAACGCGTTACTTTTTTAGTGAGTATTTACAGCCCTGCTGAAGTCACATCCTCAAATCACATCGGCCAAAAGCAAAAAGTCCCTTTTAAAATCCCTGTCATCTGTTGACTTATTAAGTATCGCGGAAAAGGTTTTATTCCAATGATACCGCTATTTTAATGTCATTCCTCTGATGTTTGGATTATCGTGGAGTTTTTATGGAGTAATTTTATATAGCTATAAAGTAATTAGTGTATGAGTTTAGCCTTTTACATCTGCCCGTTATTTATTCATATGTTTTACTCGTTATTCTGTAAAACATACCCCTATGTGGTAACTTCAGTGCCATTGGCTCTGAAGTTGAATGCGAGATATTTTTGAAATAAAGTTTTCATTCATTCATTCACTCATGATAAATACACACTATATGCTGGAATTATGTGAGCCCTTGTAAAATCATGTGAAAAGTGTGTGAAAACGTGTGAAAAAGCACTGTTCACATAATTTTGAGTTCTTTTTTCAAAATCACATGCTTTTTCACATGGCACCTGTCAATGACAGGTTGTCACTTTACATGGTTTGAATGCCGGTAATTGCATTCATAGTAACACTGAATATACATAATTTCTTTCATGGTCTTTATCCTCTTGTCTGAAGTATCTCATAAACTGTTCTTACTTTTGTAATTTTTAAATATTGTAAGTTTGTTTCGTTTCCTGTGATCAAAATTTCTCAAATAATTTTCTTCGCGTCTATTATTATTACTTACTAGTTTATAAGCATGTTGTAGTTGTATTGCAAGTTGCATTTTGAGATAACATCTGATGAATAAGACTGAAATTGGAAAGCTTCAACAATAGACAGAACTTTACAAGGAATTCCTCATATTGTGCTAAACATACTTGCAGTGCCGGATTAGCCAATAGGCATGCTAGGCACATGCCTATAGCTGTTACTAATCAATAGCCAATAGGCCCTTTAGAAGTTTTTAAATCTATTTATTTACATTAAATTGAAGTAGTAGGCTAAGCATTTTGCAATGCCAGTGGAGTGAACGTAAGATTGAGTTTCTAATTCAATAAATTGCAATTGAAGTCCACTAATTGTCATTGTACCAATCCTCATTGGCAGAAAGCTGACTCAAATATCAGGAAATGCTTTATCTGGGAAGTTTTAATCCACGCTTTTCCGTGGGGGATTTACCCAAGATCCTCATACCCCTTAAAGAACACTTCCATCAAAATGCTAACAGCCTTTGTGGAACCTGAGCTTACCATCCTGTTTTCTCTTTAGAATCCAGCACTACCTACTTGTCACCGCTATCATTGTCTTTGACTGTAAATTGATGTCGAAAACGGATATGCCCTATATATAAAGCCTAGTGGGCAATTAAATGGGACTTGTATGTTTTTATCCTATTAAACTATAGAATAATTCAACATATGTTTTGAATTGATAATCTAGCAATTTAGTAATTAGATAACACTTACTTTCTTGGAATACCAAATTGTAGGCCTATTTATGTATTTTTCACAGTTTCCTGCTACTAATCATTGTTGTGAAATTATCAGATGCTTGCAATCTCTTTTCCCTTTAGTGTCATCTCTCAGTAAAACTACGACTGACCCAAGGGAGTTATGTTTAGGCTTACTCTACCCTACTGAAGATTACAAAGTGTATCTTTTTTCTTGCAAGATGGATAATGGTTGTTTAGCTGTAGCCAAGAGAGTAATAGTTTGTTAACAGCTTACATTTTTGTTTGTTTGCTTGTTTGTTTGTTTGTTTGTTTGTTTGTTTGTTTGTTTGTTTGTTTGTTTCTTTGTTTGTTTGTTTGTTTGTTTGTTTGTTTGTTTGTTTGTTTGTTTGTTTGTTTGTTTGTTTTCAGAGAATAGCACCAAAATAATATGTCCATACCATCACTCAGCCTACCTTACTAGGTTCCCAATAAACAATAATCGTATAGAGCAAATTATTTTTTATTATGTACCCCTTTAACCCAGAAATCTTTAAATGCACATTGCGGAATATGCACATATTTTATTATCTAATGCTAAGAACCATAAGATGCATTCTTCAGAATATTTCAATAGATGATCGAGAAGAATATGTTTTCTCAATAACATGTGCAACAGGATTACCTTAGGAAGCTTCAGAGTTTTATGGTACAGGCCCTGATGAGACTCAGATTGCCTGGCTCGTGCCTTAACTTACTAGATGGACAGTCTGGAATAAGGGAATCGTAGTAATGTCATCTCCCCCCATGACAAAAAGCATTAGTTAGCTTACCTGATTTCAGAATAAATGATGATGATGATGATAATGAGGTCGTATGCAATTGAAAACTCTTGTAAAAAGGAATAACTATGCTTTGTGTTTGTACAAATGTGCATGGCTTTATAGTATCCATGTTAAAGTCGGGCTACGCTTTGATATGATGAGGATATAAACATGCAGCAATGCTTGACTGGTCCCTCTCAATTTGAAACTGATCATCATTATCATTATCATCATTTATTCAGGGCCTGATTAGCCATCAGGTTATTTTACACAGGGCTGATACATGAATAACGCAACTAATATTTATAAGCTCAAAGAAGCTAGCATACATAGTTAACAGTAAGTGAGTATAGAAGGCAAAAATATATTTAAGTAAGCATTGAAAAATCAGCTATTTCTTGAGGTACGTTTTGCAGACGTGCTTGAAGGCTGTCAGGTCTTTCACCCCTTTCCTCTCAAAAGGCAAGCCGATAGAACTTTATAATGCAGTTCTATGGTTACATAATATAGTTGTCTAACCCATTTTCAGTACTAGTTACTCGAATTGTTTTTACACTTTACTATGATGTTCCACCGGAATGTTCATCATTCTGTTTGTGTTGTTAAGTTCTTGACGTCTTAGTTATGGTTATGTGACAAACACCAAGGTGAAATTTGTCATCGTTGTGGAATCGGCAAACACCAGTTTGAGGGACAACGACGTTAGGACAGTAAGTATAGAATTGGCTCTTGCATTTATTTTGTAGAATATTCCAGAGTTGGATGAATGAATAACTATTAGAAGGCCTGAATTCCTGATTAAGTGGTGAGTCAATAGGAGCATTTGTGTAATATCCTATGGCAGTTGTGTATGGGCCGTTTTATCCTGCATGCACTCAAAGCACATGCTGTAGGCTCTCTGTTTGGATAGGACCCTTTTCAATGACAGTTTCCATCCTTCTACCGTAGAGTATCTAGATTGTGCAAAGGGAAATCATCTCTAGAGTACCACTGGATTAACGCACGGCACTTTGCGGAGTATGAGCGTAGAATAAGCATACTGCTTTCTGATGTGTCAAGTAGCGAGATTTTTAGGAGAGCAGTAAATTGGAAGATATTTGACCTTTAAAGGTCCCCTTTAGGAACAGTGCTCAAGGGCTCTTGACTGTTAAGATGGTCCTGGTTGTGTATGATAATCAATAGTCCAGCATGAATTTGTGAGAAAACGGAGGACAATAGCTTTCCAGATTCTACAGTCAAACCTGTATTAGCGGCCACCTCTGTAGAGCAGCCACCTGTGTATAAAGGCCACTCTTCATAACCAAAACATGACACTTTCTATAGAAATCAGCCTGGACAGAAAGCCACCTGTCTATAAAGGTCATGTTTATCAGGTCCCAAAGGTGACCATTATAGACAGGTTTCAGTGTACCCTGATTACTAATCTTATATCTGGGTTTATGGGCCACAGCCCATCAAGCTTGGTTTATCTCTTAAATTAGGTATTGATTATGCCTTCGTTATCGTCACTGTGTTTTACAGACAGTTTTAATCGGCTTGATTTGTATTGCTGATTCAACAGAATTCTGTGGAATCCGATAATAATCGCGTAATTAGTATAGACTATCCTTCCAAAGCCTACCCTTTGTTTAAATGCAAATCCCAACCTGTTTTGCTCTGTTGTTCCTTCCTATCTGGCTCTGACTGGTTAGACTAGATTTGTGGCGTTGTTTACTTGATATCTCAGATAGCTGTGTGATTATTCTTCCTAGATGTTTCGAAAGCTTCATGTTGCCTACGCTGACATGGTTTGCAATCCATTTTACAGTCCAGGAGAGAAAATCACATCAAGGTAAGTGACAGTGGCATAGCCTGTTTGTGGTCGTTGGCTCGTTGGACGTGGTTGTTTACTCATTGGGCGTGGCCGTTGACTCATTGGGTGCGGTCGTCTGGGGCTAGCACTGTAGCATGTTCCCTTTAGCCAGTGTTTGCGTAGGATCAAGTGTGACTACATCAATCAATTTTGTTTATTTTTAATTTTTCAGCTGTAAATTACCATTGTAGTACCTTGTAGAGAATGAAGAGCACAATGAAATAAGGTGAAAAGATCTTATTTACATCGGCACATATGTACAGTACAATAGCAAAAGACACAAAGCGTTCGATTAGTTTCTCGCAATCTAATTGGCTGAGAGATATGATTGGAATTCCAGGCAAACACCTGTTATTGTCCTTCTTTCAGGGGTGACGAACTTTTGAATGTCTCTTTAAATTTAATCAAAAGCCAAATTTAATCGAAAGCCGAAGGTTTGCTTTCCTGTGATTGGTTTACATTATTCGATTGACGTTTTTGGTGAGAAAGCTGAAGATGTTGGTGGACATGGCCCTTGAATCAAAAACACGATAAATAGTTAGTTATTTAGTTGACGAAATGACAGATGTAACGCTTTATAAAGAGGTTTTCCCACAGCCCGCTGGATTTCATCACTCTTAATTTGTCTTAAAGCTAAAAAATAAACATTCAAGGGCTCATATTTTCCAATGCTTTTCTCGTGTTTCCCTACTTCCGGCGCGTTTAGATTAGGCCTGGTCCAAAACCCCTGGCCGTGTGGTAACCCTGTGATGAAGCAACTAAGTTGGCTAGGACGTCCTATTACTATTTGCTAGTGGTTGTCGCTCGTTCCATTCCTTTACCAAGTGGCACAGGCGCTCGTTGTGGTATTGACAAAGACGTTTTCTCTCTCGTCTATCCTGTGCAAGTCTCACTGCGTCTTACATTGAATATTATTCCGTTTTACCGAATATTCCTTTTCGATGATAAATTTACTACCTCCGATGGTATCCAGCCATTGCAATTCTATTTTATCTATTGTCGTTTTGTTTTCAGGGCTTTCAAGGGCATGGTTGGAACCATAATGAAAGCTAAATAATGGACGTCGATTTGTTGGTCGAATACTACTAGTTGCCAGAAAGGAGACAGTGTCTTCGCAACTCGTAAAGTGTGTCAGCTTGTTGCTTATCAGCCGAGAATATGACATTCTTGTAATGGAACACATTTTATGCTTATGTACAGAACAAGCTATGTATAATTGTCATACTTTTATGATTTAAAATTATTGTTTGTTGATAACATATTTTTCTGTTCGGTTTCGTACTTCTGTTGTTCAGTAATTATCAAATTACTGCCATATGCTCATTCGTCGTAGAAAGAATAATCTTATCATGTTATCCTAGTTATGAGGTTTTAGGCTCCGTTCCTCTTGGCTTAGACTTCTTGTTAAGTATTTCGATGTAATGCAATTGTAATGAATGAATGAGAAGTGCGTGAATCGCTTGAATCTTTCTTCTTGTGCTTTATTTATCCTTTCCGTTTGCGTCAACTTATAATTAGACCACTGATTTCTGTCGTTGAAGTTTGTCATTTGGCCAAGTGCAGTTCTGATGCATCCTGGGATTTAAGGTACTGCAGTCACGAGTTGAAATCGACAATTTTGACAGCCAAAAATAATCCTTGAAATAGACTATAATAGAAAGACAAGGTAATTTAGTGATGTCATCCCATGGGACGGAGGAATTGACCTATAGTGCAGTCTCAATGCATTTTGGGGTTCATGCTAGTTGACCTCTGATGACCACAGAGCATGGCTTTGTTTAATTGCATTCAACAATACACTTTTCTGTATTGGTCTGTTTCAAGCATTGTTCCTGGCTGTCATAAATTGTCAATTTCAGCTCAAAACACGTGACTAGATATTAGCTTAAATCCCAAAATGCAGCAGGTGCAGAACTGCACATGGCCAATTGACGAAGCACTGCCTTGGTACTTTTCGCGATTAAAAAGTTTTCCAGCTCGTGATCTTGAACTGAAATTGGAGACTTTTGTAACGAAACGCATTTTGAGTTTAAGCGTTTTCCGTCCGGCAAGCATAGTCCCAATGCATTTCAGTGTATAAACGAGTTGACCTCTGTCACTTAGAATTACACCAAGAAATTGCGCGGTTTGAAGTGCATTCAACCGTACTCTACCTGTGATGATCAATTTCAAGGATTTTTCAAAGGACAGCAGACAGCACACAATTGATGAGCATTTATTCCTGTCTGTTTATTAAGTTACTAAAGCAGATGTAACTTTCTGTGGACTGGAAGAAATGCCCTTCTAAATGAACAGTAATATTCCTATCAAACTTCAGTCTGGGCATCCTATCAAAGGATATCGTGGCACTTCAGAAGGACAGC
>OFHS01000054.1:55361-71864 GCA_900245855.1 Calvadosia cruxmelitensis | reverse complement strand
TGGCCGCTAATACAGGTTTGACTGTACGCAGGTGGCTGCTCTATAGAGGTGGCCGCTAATACAGGTTTGACTGTACACAGGTGGCTGCTCTATAGAGGTGGCCGCTAAAACAGGTTTGATTGTACCGGTTTGTAATTGGATTGTTTTTGTAGATATGAACGCATTGGATGCCGATGAAAACCTCACGCCTCTAGGATACATTCTTGCAAAGTTACCTGTTGAGCCACGACTTGGAAAGATGATTATTCTTGGATGCATTTTCATGTGAGTTATGAATTATGTTAATTTATGTTGATCAATGCTGGTATGTTGATATTACAGATGTTCTCAACAGACTGATGCATTATGCAAAGATGATTCTTATACTGTGCTTTGTCTTACTAACATTGCCATCAAGAAATCTTCAGCGGTAAAATAACTTATAGCAAAATAAATAGAGGTTCCAATTATTCCCTGCTTATTTTATTGAAGATGAACATCCTTTTTTATATAGCCAGCCTCCTTTTGGAGCCAACATGAAAATAGAGGAATGTAGTAAATATCTTGATTGTTTCTGCGTAGGTGTGGTGACGCCATGTGCACAATCGCTGCCAGTACTTGTTTTCCTGAGCCGTTTGAGTGCCCTCGCGATCAGCGACGACTTGGTTGGGTCCACAAGCAGTTCTCTGGCAACCGCAGCAGCGATCACTTGGCATTACTCAGCGCGTTCCAGGCATGGGAAGATGCCAGGTAAGTGCAGTAACGGATGTATCAGATGATACTATGGTAACCAATGATGTAGGATATAGTGTAGTCAAATCTTCATGTCTTCAATTTCAATTTTCTTAGTTTCATCTAGAGATGGCTCGAAGCCCAGTATTAGAAATTTTCGATTTTGATTTCGATTTCGAATCTCAAATGTTAAAATTCGAAAAACGGATTTGAATTCAAGCATTTTTGATTTCTTTCAAGAGAAAAATTATCGGAGAGACAACAAGTCTAAAGGCTAGTGAAGCCATTCAATTTCCAATTCGATTTCGAATTTTGGCACCGAAGTTTGAGAAAACTGATTTCAAATTCGAAGTTCGTCCACATTTAGTTTCATCTCATATTCTACTGTACATGTCAAGGACGAGATACTGTCACCATTATAGACTTGTTTTACAGAATCCAGAGTATAAAAATATATTTTAAAAAACTAGTTAATCATTGTGGGAAGAACTCTATTACATTTAGCTACATTAAAATTAAGTTAAGAGATTAAAACCGCCCACAGATCTACATGTTATCTGTAGCGTCGGTTTTCAAGTACAGAAAGAATGAAGAGTCATCTACAACGCGGCGAGCAACAGCTACACTCAAAGGCTGCACAATAGCTAAATGCATTTCACAACAACACTTAATTTAATCTTCACAGGGAGACCCAAACACCACAAGGCATGACAGATGACACAAACACACATAAACAGTACAGTCAAACATGTATTAGCGGTCACCTCTATAGAGCAGCCACCTGTGTATAAAGGCCACTTTTTCTAACCCCAACATGACACTTTCTATAGAAGTTAACCAGGACAGAAAGGCCACCTGTCTATAAAGGTCATTTTCCTCAGGTCCCAGAGGTGACGGTTATAGATAGGTTTTACTGTCTTACGACACTACAAAACTATCTGTCTACAGTAGCTACCACTAGCCTGCTACCCTACCAACTGACGCTATTTTCAAGGGAGGTGAATTGTTGGATATGCTATTGTTGCTCCTCTTTTTCTGCCCTGCTATGGACTTGACACATGTTGCTGTGACGCGGAAGTTTTGAGTAAGATATGTAAATGATGGTTTTGTTCATGTAAGCCCTTCTTGGTATTATTTATTGCATTGCTGTTAACCAAGCTACTCTTTGAAGATGCCACAATGAAGCCTTTTTATTTTGGAAATCATCAACTCTTCTCTTATCTACCTTGCTCTATATTCAACAATGTAGTTTACTCTGTTTTTTTTTGTGTCGTGGTGGCGTAGATACCAATTCTAAATTGTGTATGCCGCATTTGCTTTGAAAAGCAATGTTGGCTGCGATTTTGCCAGATGATTAAAAATGCATACCCTGTTAGGATTCATGTAAATCTCAAGCAAAGAAGATGTTCGATTGTTATTACAACCAATTGTGGTAATCTTCCAGACAATGTGACTTGACCTTTCAACACTTATTCCCGGATCCATTCCCTTCAGCAGTCTTTTTATGTGGGGCATTGAAATGCTCATAATTATGGTTTGCATTTTGCTTGACTGGAAGATACATGTAGTTAAATGTAATTTAAATGTAGTTAAAGTTGTACCATAGTCAGGGACATTTAATCCAGTAGCCATTGAACTCATATGATTTAGTTTGATTTTTTCTGATTTATTTTCCCAAAGATCTGTCAATGAAGACTCAGAGAGGGAGTTTTGTGGTCGCAATGAGCTTAATATGTCGACGTTAAGAATGACGAGTGAGGCAAAGGTAAGTTACTGTTCTTAGTAAGTAAGACATGCTGTGCATTGTCAATAAAGAGCAAGTAGAGTGACCTTATTTGTGGCAGGTTGAGAGCTTCTGTTCTGGAACTGGTATATTATTGACCAATCTAGAGATCACAGATCGTATGCAATGCACTTGCTCTGTGTTGTGTGTCTTGGATTGCAAACAGAGTCTCGTGTTAGATAATCAAGTCGAAGTAATTTCATAGTAATTTCATTATCCATTTGCTTGATTTTCTTTGTAGGGCTTACAATCCTTACATGGTAAAATGTTTTTCAAACATTAATGTATATTGCCATGTATAAGGTGATCTCGTGTGTATAAGCCAACCCATAGTTTTCCCCTTAAATTTGCTATATTGTAACAAATGCAATGTACATTTAAACAGCACTGATGTACAAGGTGAGCTGGCATTTTAGAAAAATAACTTGTTGCTAGAAATTCGGCTTCTACACAAAAAAATAAGGTATTCCCACACTCATGGTCTGTCATGGGTTGGTGACTGTGGCATGAAGTTTAACACCTTTTTTCTTGCACGTTTCATATTGTCTCTATTTTGCTTACGTACAGATGCAACTGAAAGACTTACTATGCAACATAGGCTTTCCCGAAGGTTAGTGATATGTCTGTATGTGTGAACGGGGTCATACGGCAATTCGTGATGAGATCAGTCATCGATGGATGCTGAGAAGTGACTGACGAATAGAATCCCTTTAGCATCATTTCCAAGTATGAAACGTCATGACTTAGACTAGTCAACATTTAATTTCATCTCATCAACATCAATGTCATGGTTTTGTGACGATGATGGGATACAAACAGCGCCGTTTTAACCCTTGTCCTGCTATTGACGTGTATACACGTTTTCGAAACAAGTCAAAAGTAGCAACACCTAACCAATAAAATAGTTAGTCCTTAGGAAGCAACCAATCAGCAATGATGAAGCGACTTCAAGCCTTCATTTAAATAGTTTTACAAGCAGGACATGGGTTAAGCGTCGAGAGGGCCTAAAGCACTTCACCCAAGGGGACCTAATTTTAACTATTAAATAGCCCGTAACTTACTATTGTTAAAATGTTTACCCACCGATTTACTTATCAAAGATTTTGCTTTTGCTCACAACGAGCAAATTGGGAAAAATTAACTCTGTAAAGTGTATAACTCAGTAGCACTCTGCAGTTGATTGCACATTGCACTAGATCTCAATATACTGTGAAGTTGAATATTTGAACTGACATTGAGAAGGGCCTATCCAGACTGAGGGTGTAAAGCACGTGCTTTGAATGCCTACTGGTTAAAACGGCCCTGGATACAAAGTTACATAATGTATATTATGTGATGTACCATGTCAATACTTATATTGCCCCTGCCTTTGTCTCCAGTGATGACAAGTTTCCACTATTTCTCAAATTTCCGCGATGTTATGTTGTTTTATTATTGCTATGAATTTTCTAAATTCGTTGGCTGTGAACGGGGGGTGTATGTTGTTATATATTGTACAGTCAAACCTGTAATAGCGGCCACCTCTGTAGAGCAGCCACCTGTGTATAAAGGCCACTCTTCATAACCCCAAAATGACACTTTGTATTGAAATCAACCTGGACAGAAAGGCCACCTGTCTATAAAAGTCATTTTTCTCAAGTCCCAGAGGTGACCGCTATAGACAGGTTTCATTGTATGCAGATTTTGTGGCCGATCTGCAACAGTTTCAGAAGTGAAATCAGGTTTAGCCTCTGCTGTTCCTAAGTAACCCAGAACTGATTTGCCGAGTGTAAACCCTAAACCTTCCTCTAAACCACTCCAATCTTAGCGAAGAGGCAAGAGCAGATTCATCTTTTGCAAGCGTAACATCCTTGTGGCCCTATTTGATATTTGTTATGTAACAAAGCCACCAGGTTTTACTAATTTAACACGTAATTACATTGATGGAATGAGGTAATCACGGAGTAACATGGTTAGTGTCTTTTGGGTTTCTTATCAAGGATTTGTTTCAGCTGGCTCCTATGGCTTTGTGTTGTAGAATGCATGCATCCTGAACCATTCAACTATCGAGGACCTGATGCGCAACTAGACTTGGTATGTCTCTGTTGTATCATAATGAGTCTTCTGCATGTCAAGTAGTGTATCGCGCGAATGATGCGGAATTTGACGGTTGATGAACTACCGTCCAACCTGTGCTAGTGACCACCTGTAACGTGACCACCTTGTGTTGAGTTAGCCTTGCTTACTCAACAACCTCTTCTCAATGTACAACCACGTTTATTATTCTCCTCTAAACTTGGGTTATCCGATATTATATTCATTCCTGAGAGATGTCTCACCACCAAGACATTGTTACTCTTGCTCTCCTCGATCTACATAAAACATATTCAGACCTACGCAGATCACAAATGCACAAATCACAGCAGATCAGACGTAACACCTGTGTTGGAGACCACCTGTCTTAAGAAGCCATTTGCCTTTGGTCCCTTGGGTGATCCGTTAATGAAAGTTAGACTTTACAATATGCAAAGCTCTATTTCTTCAATTTTGTTTTTGTATGTAGTGAGGATTTAGATAACTAGCTGAGTTGCATGGCAGCCACTTGAGGTGGAACGTAGAGCAATGATGCAAGGCAAGGCAATCGTGTGTGTTTTATGCTGTCTTGCTAATGACTCACTGGTCGCTACCTCTAACAAAATAATCTATTACTCAGACATGCAAACCACGTGACCTGACGTAACGTCATGTATCAATAGAATCATTTGAAGCATTCGTATTACATAGTGGTTGCTCTTTGAATTGACCCAATCTGTTGTAAGTTTGCTACAACTTTCTATTTCAACATTGTTAAATTTAGTAAAGGTTTACTTTCCGTTCTGTATTCCAGATGCAATTATATAGCAGGCTACAATTGTTGAAGAGTGTGGCAGGTCAAACTAATCTTATGCCACCACCCAGTAGACTAGTAAGAAGTGGTCTCTTAGTACAGGTTGTTGCCTGATACAGGTGCTGTACATGGCCTTGTGAAAATTCCTATTGAGGTTTTGGACTACCAAATTGACGCTGCCAAATGGTGTTAAGTTTACTCTCATTTCATCTCAAGACTGTCTGTCATTATGACGAGTGATCCGGCCGAAAACAATTATGTGACTTAAAAACCTTAAATATTCCACATCTGTGTGATACGTGTACATTTTGTTGCTAGGTGACAGCTCTTCTGTGCTTGGGTCTCTATCCGAACATCTGCATTCACAAGGACAAACGAAAAGTGTGGACAACCGAAGGAAAACACGCCCTCATTCACAAGTCATCGGTCAATTGCCCACGCGGTGACATCACTTTTCATTCTCCATTCTTTGTCTTTGGAGAAAAGGTGTGTTTTCAAGCACTATATTTGAAAGTTTGGAGGCAGGAATGTTTTAGGAGTGTTGACATTTACCTTTAATTGTTATGCTTTAACACTGTGTTAAACATATAATAAGACACGTTGACAGTGCCATTTTAAGCGCCGAGATGGCCTATTTAAGCACTTTACCCAAGGGGGCCAATTTTTTTACAATTAAATAGCCCAAAAACTTACTTTTGTTAAAATGTTCACCCAAAGATGTTGCTTTTGCTCACAAACAGCATATTGTGAAATTTATCTCAGTAGCATTCTGCAGTTGACTGCCCACTGCATTATTAGATCTCAACATACTGTACATTAGAAAGTTGGGAAGTGCCATTGAGAAGGGCCTGCTCAAACTGAGGGCCTAAAGCATGTGCTCTGAGTGCCTACTGGTTAAGACGGCCCTGCGCGTTGATTCTGAAGATAATGATGATCTTATGTCTGGATAGAAGTTCAGTAAATCGGTCATCTATCTCCCTAGAAGGCCTCCGCAATATTGCATCACAAGAGATAATCATAGCAATAGGCTAGCGCTGTAAAGATACAACATATTTTTGTTAGCTATATCTGTATTTCACAAGCGCCTGTCTCCTACTCATTAGCAAGTATGGATTTTCTGACCTCTGGGAAACAACAAGGCTTCGTTGTGCATGGGTTTCGAACACATCGCACAGCGCCAACCCTCAAGCCACGAAACTGGATCAACATTGAATAATACAAATTGGTGCAGATCTAGTGGAGCTGTTTGTAAAAATTTTGAGCTGAGAAGCAAAGCGTCTCGGACCAGCTATTCTTACCAACTGGTAATGAGACACAGCTTATTACAATAGTTGAAATTGTAATTATCGCTGTGTCATCTTCTGCATCTTGTACTGATTTTCCTTGTTGACAGATCCGGACGCGTGCCGTTACTTGCAAGCAAATGACAATGGTCTACCCTGTGCAGTTGCTTCTCTTCACCTCATCCAAGGTCACCTCGGAAAACGATCGCATCAATCTGGACGAGTGGTGCGTCAATTACCACATTATCTTATAGTAGATTGATAGAAAGATAGATTTTATGACCTATTGGGACATGTGCTAAGAGGCAGAAATTTGGCTGATGGGCAGGAGGTGCTACAGACCACCGGAAACACTCCTGGACAAGCTGCAAAAGGACATTCACGAAGTGAGAGTTGCGACCGACGACCAACAAATGAGAAAGTGGAAAAGAAGAACAATAGATTTGCTATGAGATTTTTATTTTAATGATACTCAATTTAAGAAACAGGTAGATAGAGCAGTGATGATTTCCTTTCGTCTACTTCCAAGATTAACTGTTTGTAACTGAGTAAAATTAATTCATGCCAAATTGACAATGCAATGATGTTAATGTCAATCAAACATCAGCAGCTAAACATTTCAATTTATTAGACAAACGAGCTTGTTGGACAATATTTTCAAATTGACAAAATTCATCCTAAGTTTCACTTGCATATTTTTCTCCCTCTTTTTGTTTGCAGGGTTTCTTTGGAGATGCCACACGAGCAGGCAGCAAAAGTGGTCTCAATGCGCCGTCTCCTTGACGACATGATGGTAGATGCTGCAAATACTCCTGACATCATCACTGCTCCAACGCAGGAACACCAGGCAATCGCATCTGCTGTAAGATCGTTGGCAAAGTCAAATGCAGGAAGGCACAGCATCGCATCTAAGCCCCATGGGCCACCACAGCAGTCATCTTCCTACAGGTAAGATTTTAAAGTTCAACTGCGTTGGCACCTCTGATTTCCTTGTGAAACTTGCCTATAACGGTCACCTCTGGGACCTGAGAAAAGTGGCCTTTATAGACAGGTAGCCTTTCTGTCCAGGTTGATTTCTATAGACAGTGTCATTTCGGGTTATATAAAGTGGCCTTTGTGCACAGGTATCTGCTCTTTAGACGTGGTTGCTAATACAGTTTTGACTGTATGTTGATCTATTCATAGGATGTAAGTGTTTATCTTCATTATGTGCCATTGTTTGCATGAGTCTGATTTTCTTAAGATGTTGACCTTCCATATCTATGGCGATAATATTGGTTTGTCAAATTGTGCTTTCCAAGTTGATGTATTCAATTTTTGTTTATTTTTCGACGTGTGATTACCATGGTAACATATTATCTCTAACTTGCTATTGTGTCTTCAGTTT
This sequence comes from Calvadosia cruxmelitensis, assembly GCA_900245855.1. Lineage (NCBI taxonomy): Eukaryota > Metazoa > Cnidaria > Staurozoa > Stauromedusae > Kishinouyeidae > Calvadosia > Calvadosia cruxmelitensis. The sequence goes on along the minus strand of OFHS01000054.1, from coordinate 63,834 downwards.
GACTGATTGTTGACAATTTGATATTTCATGTTCACAGAGGTGGACCATTCCGGGGCCGGGGACCATTTGGCGGTGGTCGTCCTTATGCGAGACCACGTGGGTATCAAGGTCCAAGACACTACAACTCAGGAAGAGGAGGAAGGGGCTTTGGCCCACCCCCTTTTCGAGGGGGCAACCCTGGTTATGGTGGACCTCGCCCACCATATGGGATGGGGGGTAACTGGTAGAAGGAGTATTTTGCAAAGGTGGAAGCAATTTTTATGAACGTTGCTATTTCAAACCGAACTTTCTCTGCTTAGGTTAATGTAACAAAGGAACAGATCTCTCGACTAATATCCTAACATCTATTGTTGACTGATATGTTTCAGTTTTATTCAGTTGTCAGCAAGTTATTGTCAATAAATGAATGAAAATTGTGTTTGTATTTTCAATGTTTGAGAACCGTTCCTCGAATTTCTGTATGACAATGACTTTAACAGATACTTAGAATCTTTACTAGCTGTAAAGCTTTTAGTTTATTGTGTTCAATGTTCATTCTTGGAAATTGCACTATAATAGGACAAAAATTATTATTATTATTGACTCAATAGTTTGCGTTTGTGGAATTTATCTGTGTAGTGCTCACGATAATAACAAAAAACGCCCTTCTTGATATTCCACATAGCTAAGCAAATCTATGTACATACAATGACTTGCTAACTTCTGATTATGTGTGTATGTGTACTAGTGTTTCCTTGTCTGATGTAACTTATCATAAATTCTGGGAAAAGTCTGTTGATGCATGTGTTGCAAAGAAGAGGAACGGGCCGTTTAGAAGAACAACACCGTCTCAAAACCAAAACCAACCAAATCTTAGCTCTGCTACAATATTGCTAAAACACATTCGACCGCTGGTGGAGTGGTCACACGTTGCACCATTGCTGTCACAGGCAGCTGACAATACTTAGTTGATGCTGCTGCAAAACATGGTGATCGGTGAGCTATCAAATGTACGCGTAGCGCATTTAGAAGGCGATCAAAATATATGAGTTCAGAAATGACAATCAAATGTCTAAAAATCACCGTGCTTTCCAATTCAATATAAAACATTGACAGGGCTATTGCAGATTAGCTTCCCCAATACAATTCCATTTTTAATATAATTATAAATCATTTAATTAAACTGCTCTAAATCAATTGAATTACTGTGCATATACTGATAGATTTGTACAACTAATTTCTACGATCAAGTTTGGGTAAATAAACAGTCGTCAAGTATCGACAACACTATTGAATTTACAGTGTTAAAATATTTCTATAATCTGTAATAAGGACCTATTACGCTAGCGACAATTTCAAAGGCTAGCGACATTTCGTCTGTGCAGGTAAACTCTCAACCGTTTAGTTCGACATTGACATTATCATTCCATTATCATGTTAGCAGCGCAATTAAACAGCGACGGAATAGGATTTTTCCAGCATCCTTCGTCGTGTTAAGATGTAATTGAAGATAAAATAGTTCAAACCGGAGCCAAAGACTATGCTACCAAATATGTAACTGTTGTACGTCATAGCGGCAAGCATCATAAAGTATCCGACGGCAAGCTGAAGCATATGAGACAGGACTTGCGCGACGTGCAATTTGATTTGAGTAGCACGGCTGAAACATACAATGCAAACACACAAATAAAAGCTAGACAGTGAAACCTGTCTATAACAGTCACCTCTGGGACCTGAGAAAAATGACCTTCGTAGACAGGTGCCTTTCTGTTCAGGTTGACTTCTAAACAAAGTGTCATTTTGGGGTTATGAAGAGTGGCCTTTGTACACAGGTGGCTGCTCTATAGAGGTGGCCGCTAATACAGGTTTGACTGTATATTATATACACACTCTTCAATAGTAAATGAAATTCCAACTACAAGATGTAGCTTAGCAGTAAACCTCTTTAAAATATATTAGGTAATTCAAAACACAGGAAAACTATTTTTAGTCAATTTCCAAGGAGAATTCTGTGCAGACAGGTAGAATTAGCTAATCTGTTTGAATATAAAGCGGTTTTACACTTCATCAATTTGCACTTTAATATCACATCATAGTCCGGCCTGTCTTACAAACACCTGTCTTAGGAGACCATTTTAATTGGTCGATTGGGTGGTCACTCAATCCAGGCTTGGCTATATATCGGAATGCCTCACCTTGGTGGCGGTGGTCTCCAGACCAAGTTATCAATCTCAGATGACCTGGACCCATTTGAAAGAGCCTCGGGATCATTCCTTGGTGTCCCCATGTCGCATTGTTCCTCTCTTAGCCTCTCTCTGAGGGCCCGGAGAGCCTCAAACAGACCACTCAATACAATAATGGCAAAGACGGCAAGACCAAGTTCTGAGAACAAAAGCAGAACCTCACGTTAAGTTAAATACTGGAAAAAGGCAAACAGAAGAACAACAGCAAAACTACAAGCAGAGGACAAAAGAAAACTGTTGTATATGGTGCACACGAGCAAAATTAACTATGCATAACAATTCTTTCATTCAATGACAATGAAGCAAGCGTATCGCGGTTTTCTCACCCCATCTTCAAGTTTACAGTCAGCAACAAGAGGACAGAATCTTTTAGAGGTGGACCTCAATAATTCACTGATACTCTGAATAACTGATCATCGATTCAAAACATATTTTTACTAATGCTGATTGATTACAAGTGCAAACAGAAATTTGACCAGGAAATCGAATTATCAAACCGTGGTGAAAATAATCTTTTTATGGTCATGCTTTGCCATTTCACATCCAATGTAACCATTAAAAATGCTCAAGCCACCTGTCATCAATGATTCTTTTTTAAAAAAAAAAATATAGCAGAGATCTGTGTTACACTATAATCATTATTTAGCTGTAGGCCTACAATGAAATGTGGACATTATGGTAACTCTATGACACCGGTGGGTGCTGCACATTCTTCTCTTCTTTTAACACTACCAAGACACGATCATCCACCACAAACAATATCTACATTCAGAAAAGTCACTGTCATTTTTTCCAGTCTGCTGGTGCTCGACTGTGGAACGGCCTGCCGTCCTTGATGAAGGAAACTGCTGACAGCTTGGCCTTCAAAAAGTTAAAGTTATGTTTAATTTATCTAATCTCTACTACTTGAAAAAAGAAAAAAAAGTATATATATATATTTTGCAAACAGTTTACCAGTATTCACTTGATTTTATTATGTATCAGCCCATTGAAAAAAGCCCATTGAGGGCTTATATGGTATCTGAATAAAAGATGATGATGATGATGATGATGATGCATTGATTAACAACTTATTGTTGACCCTGATGCATTGATTGTTGAAAAATTACCATCGGTCGACCTCTAGAATATTTCTGACAATTCGTTGCTCAATTTACCATTGAATAAACAATTAATCACGGAAGTAATATCACCTGACATCAAATCTAGCATATCGGTTGACATGGGGCTCATCGGCAAATACATTTGCATCGCATCAACATCAGCTTACCGCCATTGCTGGTGACTTTCCATTGCTTGAAGAGCAACGTGAAAGGTAACTTGTCGTGAAAATACATCTTCATGTCCATCATCTAAGAAAATTGATGCATAATAAATGATCAGATATGAGCTTATGACACATTAAAATGAAAGACAGATTCATAACAAACCGGATGATTCGATACACGAACAGCGGAAGCTGCGTAACAGCACAGAAATCGGGCAAAGGGGGTTGCCACTTAAAGACGTCAAACCTCCTCCTCCATGCCCCAGAATGTTTGACAGAATTATGTTTATTGCTAATGGAGAGAGAATCGATCAGTTTATTCAGTTCTGCTCTGTGTCTCATATTATTATACACATGTTTTAACAATGTAGAGAGCCTTAACATAAACATATAGACATCACAACTTTATCAGAGCAATTGTGTTCCAAATGAATCGATCGGTATTTGTGGTGAGTTTCCAAATTTCAGGCTGTTGCTAAGATCCCAAACCTTGAGCTACAAATGGAAATGCAGAAAGGATGATAGAAATTCTTGTCTGTTGGCAGAAAACTCAGACTGGCTAGATGCCGAGCATGTGAATCCATTTTATTTTAATCACTTCCAGGTTAATTTATTACAACTTTGTTCTCGTCAGTGCTGTGAGCAGGGTGGCGCCAGAGGAGGCCGTAGCCCCCCTGTCGGGGAAACCTAGCGCCCCCCATCGAGGAAACTGAAGCTACTCTGTCGGGGAAAATTAAGCTCGTAGTTGTGGCAATCTCTTCCACGATCCCATTTTAACCAGTCATCGTGCTGGATAAATCCAAATGACAAGCTAATTGTGATGTATAATGAGGCTCAGAAATGCAAATTTGGATCTGATCTCAATGTTTACGCATTTTATGGAAATTTATGCTGTTTTATTAGCCCCCATCCTTCGTCGGGGAACTTAGCTCCTCCTTCTAGGATTTTCCGGCGCCACCCCTGACTGTGAGTACCAATTACAAATGTAACTAATTGCATTTGGAGGAGGTTTAGGGGTAATGGAATTACTTTTTGTAGAACTAGTTACAAAAGTAAAGGAACAAGTAAATTCAGTTTCGAGAACAGCAAAAGTTCCTTTTCAATGTTTTAATCTAGTGATTTGCAATCATAAATTGCTGTCAAAGAATTGCAAGCCATCCCAATGTCCATGATTGTGTTATTCTTTCAACTTTTTACAATTACTGGCGAATGCTGCACAGGTCTGTTGATTAATTGAACGCCGCACTGCACATTTCTTTGCTTTTTGTTATCGGGAATTTTGTTTGTCATTATCTAGCTTGCATGTATGACAATGCATGTTGGAACAGGAACTTTTATCCAGAAATTCCTTTTTGAGAAGCAGTAACTTTGACTTGGAACTAGATACATTTGTAGAAAGGTTATTGCAATTGGAACTAGCTACATTTTCCAGAGGGTTCTTGTACATGTAAAAATTAAATAAAAGGAGGAACTTTTACAGAAATGGTCCTCATTAGGGTAAGATCACATATTAACGATACTATACACTTGACGGGTATTTTTGATAGCATGGTGGACTTTGGAAACCGAAGTACTCAAGGGGAAGACCCTCACAGGGCATCAACAAAGTGACCCAGAAATACCCCTTTCACATGAGCATCAGTGATAGCAGCCGCACGCAGACGAACAAGTTTTTTCTGTAAAATACTCTTTTACTAAAAAAATTGTTCATCTGCACCAGGGTGGCACAAAGTGCCCGAACCTGCGAACCTAGATCGCGGAAGGCAGAGAGAAAATTCCGAAGCTTTGCAAAGTCCATTTACTCAAAAAACTAATAAATTATTCTATGATCGAGGCTGCTTCGGAAAATCCTAGTGTAAACACGATCGCTTCCTGCTACACTGCTTTCAACGGCCACTTCGGAAATTCAGATGAAAACAACAATTAATTTGGTTCCAACCCAAATTTAGGGAATCGCATTTCTGGGAAATTGACGTCCCCGTTTTCAAAATCGAAATACTGTACCGAGACTCAAACTCGTCTTGTTGTTTACACTGCTAATCTGCGTTCATTCGGATTCCATCCATCAATCGCTTCGCAATTATAATTCAGAGTAGGCAGATAACAAACAGAAACGGTGCACAGTAAACTTCAAATCAGGGAAAGCAACTTTGACATTAGTCACAAGTGAGCCGAATCGACAATCGAGGCGCCGTGAGTAACGTAAATGCTACTTTGAGTCAGACTCTGACACAGCAGTCAAGAAGCAATAGTAAAATAGTGGAGTGGTCACATTTTCGAATTCTACTGCAAAACTTCCATAAGCAGCAGTGTTATTAGAAGCAATTTCTCTCTTTGCTTTCGCTCTGCGAAACGCGGGCAATCCGTTTTGTGAAAGGAAGAACAAGTATTTTTTATTGGACGTCGATTTTTCAAAGGATAATATTTTTACCTGAAAATTACTTCGCTACTCCAAAATCCCGTGATTTTTTTACTCGAGTAAAGTAACAAACATTGATTGCTGGATCAAACCTCAGTGAAACAACATAAGTCGAACGTGTTATCCAGAGAAAATTTTTCCGAAATTATTTGGGGGAAAATGTTGGTTCGCGGAAGGTTTTAAACTTTGTGCCACCCTGATCTGCACGCAGGCTCCCCTGATAGCTGTTTTTCGCAATTTACGATTCTGCCACCAACACGATTTGAGCCCAGCAGCTCAGAGATGAAAGCTCACCATAGAAATATGGTGACCATTCCATTGAGGTGTGGAGGCTTAACCACATCCATCAGTGGAACCATGGTGGAACCCCGCCCAGAGTGCTGTTACTGGATAATACGGACAGTGGTGTCCAATGTTGGCCATTTTACAATTCAATGTAGTCACGACCAGATGACTCTGGTCGCGACTGTTCCCTTTCGCTGTAGACCAGTTGGAAAGAATTTATTACAATAAATTACTAAAACACTTTTAAATCTCCAGGTTCAACAGCCACACAACAATTGGCAACAAAACATATCGAATGACAGTAATTGACAGCCCCATTTCCTTCGGCTCAAGTTTCTGTTGGAAGCAAAAAAGAAATTGTAACACAACACCAAAATTCAAAGAGGCCGTCTGTCGGCTTGTGTTACTTCCTTGGCAATTGTCCCAGTGCAAAAGCGAGCAGTCTGATATTCAAATGTATCAACCAAGGTATCAACCAACGACTTGACGTTTTCTCCTAGAAACAACGGCCATAAATCATCGTGTCTTGAGTCAGGACAGAGCAATGACGCAAACCTTGTTGCGTCGTCTTCCACACCGACAAAACATTGTCCGTGTCACTATAATAGTAGCAGGTCGACTTCGGTTGCAGGAATGAAACCAGCAAGTTTCATTACCATACCTGGTAGACTGGTAGTGCTTAAAAAGAGGCAAGTAGTTGCAAAATATCCAACTAAATTGCATCCTAGACGGACACAAAGTTCCCACACTTAAAGAGCGCTCATGTAGGCCTACCACTCACAACAACAAACGCCCCGTTTGTAACGTCAAGAGCTAGACAAAACATCATACTCCTGCACTTAAAGACTGGTCTTCCATGACCATTATCACGAGTGTCATCTAACACTAACAGAGGTTTACGTTGGCCTACTCTTTATGTTCGGAGAATTTGAGCAAGCGTAAATGAGCCAAACCATATACCTTGAGCCAAACGACACTTACAGTTATGCTTTGACAACTGCCTCCGAGCAGCTCCACAAATCCTCTTAAAAGAATGAAACAACAACGTTGATCCGTTCAAAGACAGAGCTTATTCAGGTAACCAAATACGAAGACGAAACGGCGAGGACCGAGCAAGGAAAGGCCACGACTCGCCGCTCCACTACCGTTGAAAGGCCGTCTTGCAAATCAGATGTGGATCTCAACTTCATGTGCACATGTGACCGGCTGTGAGTGACGTCTGGTGTTTCTATGACAACAACATCATGACACCTCGGACGATGTTAGACTTTATATTCTCCTACGCAATAAATTAACTTTAAAAGTACGAAAATTACATCTCACTTGTACCGACAACACGGTAAATGTGCGTTTGTGGATGCCGAGCATTCGTACTTAAAAATGTAATTTACTCTCTTTCCAAAACAGCGTGAATAATTCAATAATGGCCGCCGTTGGAAGGCCACGCAACGAAGCTCAAGGCTGACAAGTCTTTTTGGCAGGTTGTAGTAAATAACCTGTTGCAACTTTGTAAGAACAGATTAAAGTTATGCGCAGGAAGCGTCGTTTATTGCAGGTCAAGCTTTGGCGGCAGGTGGAAATATCCCGGACAGGGTTATTTGGAAGGAGAGGATGACGGCCACGAAGGACTGTTAGCTGAAGAAGTACGTTGAATCAAGCACGGAGTCCAAATCAAACGAGCCTGCATTGAAAAATCAACAAACAAAATTATATAAACAACAGATTTCGCAACCAAACAGTGTATGCAATCATGCACGCACAGGATGACGTCATTTATCATACCACGTGACAAACGACACAGGACGAGGCACCTTGTTGTCAAGGGGGCGGGTTTAGAATTTCCAGGAAAGGGGGCACTTCAAAGATCCATAGTGATCTTTCCGTGGGTAGTCAAAATGCGTGCTGTGCGGAGGAAGCGTCATTTCTGGTGGGCGCTAAGCGGACTATTGTTGCTGTTTTTTGTAGGGGGACAGTTATTTTTTATTTTTTATTGAGCTTACTGTCTCAAAAATAAGTCATCATGGACATATCGAACATCGATCAATCAATCAATCAATCAATCAATCAATCAATCAATCAATCAATCAATCAATCAATCAATCAATCAACAAAGGCTTCCATGTTCCTAGTGAAGATTGTATTTGTATTGAGTGTGGACGACCTGCCAGTGATCGTTCATCATTCACTGTGACAAGATTGATTCGTATATGAGTTTTATCAAAGATCAAGAATGTAACTGAACTAATTACTCAACTTTGTATAAACTATAATGAAATAGCA
>OFHS01000054.1:37679-55250 GCA_900245855.1 Calvadosia cruxmelitensis | reverse complement strand
TCAATCAATCAATCAGTCAATCAATGAACCTAATGACAATTATCTCTGTATCGTGTGTGGGTGACATGAAAGGGGAACGCTACCAGATCATCCATTATCACAGATGAATATAATGCAAGACAAACAATGCAATTGAAAATTAAACTATCCACAACTTACAACTACAGTCAAACATGTATTAGCGGCCACCTCTATAGAGCAGCCACCTGTGTATAAAGACCACTCTTCAAAACCCCAAAACACACTTTCTATTTTTCTATAGAAATCAACCTGGACAGAAAGATCACCTGTCTATAAAGACTATTTTCCTCAGGTCACAAAAGTGACCACTATAGACAGGTTGTGTCGCTGTGTTATAGACATCTGACAACTACCTACCGCATCTAACAACAAGAGAAAGTTTATTGAAGTGAAAATATGTGCAAAATCAATCACTCAATGAGTCACAATTCGGATTAGACCTACCTGACTCCGGAAGGGTATCAAAGGACACTGTAGTCAATTCTCCATCTCTCAACGGACGGTCCAAACTAAAGAGAGAAAGTTATCTAGGTCGAATCGAGATAATGGAACTGATGCAAAATAAAGTGAAAAAGTATTATTTAGCAAAACATACAGTTTGCCTCCAAAACTCTCTTCGAAATGACGCTGCAGATCTTCAAGTATTGGTTGCTTGTGTAGAGCAACAAATTGCTCACGGCAGACCTGAAGAAAATGATGAAAAATCAAATCAATCTACAACTAGAAAAATGTGTGGCTTTTAGCTCTACATTCAGGGCGGTTATATTCCGTAGGCACCTGAAGGCTCCCAGTTTGCATAGAACCTTTCCAATAGAATTTTAAGACATTAAATGTATAGTATTTAGAAGCCGTGTGGTTATACAATTGATTTGATTTCGTATATGAAATGAGCAATCATGCTCGTTTACATCACAACAAAAATATTTGAAATGAAAACGGTAAGAGATAATAAAGTAGTATTGATAATACACAATAACATAAATAATATGACATTATAAATAACAATGAAAAACAAAGAACAGTTAACAACATTAAAGGAATACAGTGAAACCTGTCTATAGTGGTCACCTTTGGGACCTGAGGAAAATGACCTTTATAGAAAGGTGGACTTTCTGTTAAGATTAATTTCTATAGAAAGTATCATTTTGGGGTAATGAAGAGTGGCCTTTATACACAGGTGGCTGCTCTATAGAGGTGGCCGCTAATACAGGTTTGACTGTAATCAGAAGGTCTAATCTACTGTAAGTGTAATAAATGTACTATAAATGAATGCCCCTATATTGCAATTGAACAGATGGATGATGGCAGGTCAAAGCAACAGGCACTTCCTAGAAAAAGCATCTGTTCACAACTTGCATTATTTTCTATGCAGAACGAATGATAAATTCCACCTACCATCTACTGACTGCTACTGCAAATTATGCAACCTATCTGCAAACGATACATACCATACTAACAAATGTACTAAAATTAATTTGTATATTGCTTTGCAAAACAAGACAATATGTAACGAGTAATATCGAAAAAACTTGACAAAGCATGTACTACATTGAAACCTGTCTATAACGGTCACCTTTGGGACCTGCGGAAAATGACCTATATAGACAGGTGGCCTTTCTGTCCAGGTTGAATTCTATAGAAAGCGTCATTTTGGGGTTATGAAGATTGGCCTTTATACACAGGTGGTTGCTCTACAGTGGTGGCCGCTAATACAGGTTTGACTGTATATACAGTATTTACCCTGAAAATTCCATTTACTTTTCATCACACCTCACTCTATCTCTGCAAAATTTTTAAGTCAGCATTACCTTGTTCATGGCATCAATGTCAGAGGCATGTGTCCAGAAGCTATCGTGAACAGATGCAAAGTTAATGCCGAGACGCTGACAATACAATGACGTCAGCATCATGTGACACGAATCCAATGAATGGACAAAATTTGGCGGAAATGCCGACTTCTGTTTCCTGAAGTGAGGTCTTTGCGAAGAGTCAAATGGAGTTTGATCAAAGATTTGCTGTAATGGGGTCTCGACAGTTTCTGATGTCATTCGGTGGTAGGGTTGTACAACAGGGAGGCCCAACGGTGTCACCCAGTCAACACAAGAGCCCGATAAAGCAATTTGTGCAGCTGAGTCAGTCAGCCAATTCTATGCAAAAACAAAAAGAGAAAAATCACATCTAATGTTGTACAACATCATTGTAGACAACTTTCATCAGGGGGTCCTTCCTGAAGCAAGGGTAACACTTCCAAAGGGGGAGCCGTGGCTGGTAATTTATGTTCGCTAGTAAGCACTTCTAACACACTAGAATCATATAATATAGTGACATGTGTGTGTATCCCCACCCCCAACAATGAGTCCCCAGGTCCCCGGTTGATGTCCCCCTTGTTGTTCACTGCAATGACACAAACTCAAAGGGCAATATTACTGTGAGTCAAGCATTGCCTAAAATTGAATCATATGCAAAAGTCACTTAAGTTAACTAGATGTAATTATTTGATTGTGTTCAATTTCAGATTTCCTATTTTGATAATTCATTCACAAGTCTTACCTGAATGGCCTTCGCCGATCCAAACATTTCACCGATGCTGTCAAACACCTTCTTCACAAGATAAGTTGATGCCTTGAATCGGTCAGCCTCGGGGTAATCAAGATCCTTGAGTTGTTTTTCGATTTGCAAACGACCGCCGACAAACGTCACACCATAGACAACAGTCATAACTGTCTGCTTGACGACTTTGCGGTGCACCCGGCCTAAACAAATCCATTACAAGAGAACTGATAATGATCACATCTTACGGCTGGGGGTCATAACTAGCTGCTTTTGTAACTAATCAGTTAAAGAGTTACATTTTCTAGTATCTTTACAATTAACAAATTTTATTATTTTCAAGGAAAATAGCTTGGAACGTTTAGCTTGTTTTGACCTAGGCCCTAGGCAGTGGTCAGCGACTAACAATCGCTCACACAACAGAAATGCTTTTCTACTATAGTTTATAAAGCTGCATATTTCAGCTAGAGCATAGCTGACACTGTTTAATCACATGATTTAATCAATGTGGTAGTTATGATCTTCTCAGACTTCACAATGCCTCTTTTATAGGTTATACTTCTTCTTAAATTGAACATCATTGAAAATAAACATCTCATAGAAAATCTATCATCCTTCTTCTTCATTCTTCTTTGCTCATTTGTTGAGCTTGCTCGGCAGTCGTGAATCCCATTTCGTGCAAGTCCTTTCACAGCTCATCTAGGAGTGTGGCTGGTGGTTATACACCCAAAATTTAATCTGTTTACAAGGCCTATATTACAGAGTACAGACATTAGTCGCACGGAGTGGATTATTATATCTTGACACAAATACTGCTGGAACAGGTTCTAAACAATAGCTGAAAGCGAAGTGTCAGTTACTACCTTCAAGATTGATAGCCACTGGATCGCCGCCGGCTGCGTCTTTTGCGCGTCGTCGTTCCACAAGTCTTGCAACTTCACTGTAGAGATCAGCAGGTCGTTCAGATGGCGTCAGATTGACTTGGCTGATAACAAACACGAATATAAAACACCAATCAGATGACACCTTGTGTCTTGCCAAATGTCAGACAAAAAATATATTTTCTGCATAAATGTACTGATCACCAAACAACAAGAAAGTAGTACACAGTTGTAAGATAAAATAGTGACTTGTAAATCTGAGGAATATAAAGTTATAGCTTTTATAGCGTGGAAAACAAGACTAAATAGCTTTATATTTTTGATCACTGTTTCTCTCTCCATTGTATTATCCACAAATTCATTCATGTACTATTATCCCCATTTGAATATTATTTTGTCCTATTTTATCAATGATTCGAATTTCTCAAGCGAGCAATCTTTGCTTAAGCGTTCGACCAGATCATGAAATGCATTCTTCTCTTTCAATGCTTCTACTAAGCACTTCTCTGCTTCTTGTGATCAAATGCATCATTCCATTCACTATTACTACTTCGTACAATTGTCTTTCAATTTCATCGATTTAAATGTTGATGTATCAGGACCGATATAAATCTAGAGCAGCCACCTGTGCATAAAGGCCATTCTTAATAGCCCCAAAATGACAATTCCTATAGAAATCAAACAGGACAGAAAGGCCACCTGTCTATAAAGGTCATTTTTTTCAGGTCCGAAAGGTGACCATTGTAGACAGGTTTTACTGCATAACATTGCCACCTTTTTTTACCAATAAAGATGTAGATGAGAAATGAGTGAAACTTACGACTGCAGCAATGAGGCTATCCTGCCGACACAACATACCTTCCTCCATATTCATCGTGGCCAAGTGCAGCGTAATGCTGTAACCCATTGCACGAACCATCTTGATGGACAGGAAGGTGGGAAATGTAACTAGCAGGGTCGCCAGAACGAATAGCATTTGTCAGTTCCATGCATGTGGCCAGAGTCTGCCAGGGCTCATCAGCACTCTGCCACCATCTGTTTCCCTATACAGAAATAAAGCATTCTCAACTAGTGACAACAGCTATTTCACACAAGACTCCATATAGCATAATTTAAACAGAAAATGAAATAAAATGCAAAACATGTGTGTAAAAAATACGAAAAATTGCAAATACATTATAAAACAAAAAGCATACAGATTGCTTCTGTAAAACGAAATTCCACAAGAAGCCTGATTAACCTACAACATTGCAGTCTCTTGAAACTATTGAATACCGAACCTTGTTTAACTTGAAATGCTAAACGTATGGCAATCTGACCGAAAGAACAGTATATTGTAATGATGTCGATTCACAGAGTAATAAATTGTTCTCAATTTTTAAACGGCACAGTTTGCATGGATAAACATAGAAGCTCTAGGAGCACAACTCACAGATAATGGATTGATAGAATATAACCTAAACAAGAAATACAGTCGAAATTGCCTTAACCAAGGCCTTAACGACACCTTCGTTAAGCGGACACCCCCGAAAGCGGACACCTCTTCTGGCTAACACGGACAGCTGACACCTTGTCCGTTTCCCTTGAATCTGTTCAATCTTTGTGGTTCAATTTCAACATCTTTTTACACGTGTTGTTTTTAGCCTATTTGCCGACCAAACCAGAGCAATTGCTCAGTTCGGTTCGGTCGTGTTATCTCGGCGAGCAAACATTTTTGTTTACACTTTACAGAAATCCTAGTGAGACGACAACAACATCACTGCTATTGTCGCTCTTGAAGCGTGTCAAGTAATGGTCAATTAACGCCCACAAAAGAACAACAGAAATTTCATGCAAGGATGTTTATCAATTCACTGTATTTCCCCTCACTCTCGTGGAATGTTATTGCTCAACTTTTATTGAGTCATTGTCTTCCTATTGTCTTTCTCGCAAAGCAGCCTAGTCCGCGCAATATAGATGATGTGAGCTTGTGAAGAAAAAAAAACACTCCACTTTCCCCTCTCATAGCATAGACATCACGTTACAATGGTAACCGTCAGTCAAAAATGAAAATGGTTTACGTATAATAAGGACGTTTTTGGAGCCATGTGAGACTTTCACCTGTACGCATTTTAGCCATTGTTTATCGGTTTCTTGAATAATTTAATGTAATTGCTTGACATAATTATCTATCTATCTATCATCTATGTACCTCAAAAGGTTTGTCAGCCGAGTCGGAGATCTCATCCATAATTTCGTCAGCATAATCTGCCCTTTCTGATAGCGATGCTTTCTTCTTAGCGCCATGCAAATTGATGAGATGGATCTTGAGCCAACGTAGGCCATCGTCACCAAGTGGACGGCCACGGGCAAACAGGAGCATACCTCTCGCTACGTCGCTTCCTAAAGGAATCGCATTTCAGATAATAGACTTGATTTACTTTCAAACCAGGATATATGGAAGTCAATACTTTCACCCTGTAATTCTCATCAAGTGAGCATGCGTAGACGTCGCGTGGTCTGTACATGCTTTACCCACAAAACTCAAATAATCCTTTTGGACCAACTTGGGACCTCAACCTGCATTTCCTGTTTCCTGTCTTAAGTGAATTACAGACTAGACCATTGACCCTCTTGCGCACACAACAAAAATTCCCTTTCTATATTTATTTCCTATTGCCAACATATATAATAATCACACAGGCATAGCATTTCTAAATAATTAGTTTCACTTTAAACTATTATTCAAACTAATTTAAAATATGCCAGATGCACAACTGCTAATTTGCTAAATGCAGACGAGGATGAATAAACATAATTGACAACTCTCGATCTATGATAACGTAACTCTTGCTTTCCAAGTTTGCTTTTACTGAACCTATTGGTGCTGTTCTACGTCATACATCATTTATCAACTATACCGGTGTGACAGCAATGTGGCGGGATCGGATAAACGCGACCTCGGAAGTCAAGATTGATAGGTAGCCATATGACGTTCTTGCGGAAGTGATTTGCAACGGACAACTTGTATAATAAATCCATCTCTAGAGAGTGCTGCTCGTTGACTGCCTTCTTCCATTTGGCTTTCGCAATCGCTAAACCTCGTTTGTCCTCTGATGAAACATTACTGCAAATAGAATGAAAGGATCATCTTCAGAAATACTCGTCGCTGCGTTGACCTAACGAACCACACACTGGTCTACACAACACCGCAATAACAACAACAAAAGTAACAACAACAAACCTTAACGTAAACTGCGCTTCGCGATCTACAGGCTCCAAGCCGATTAGGTATATGTCTTTAGGATTCCGTTGATTGTAAACATCAATCATGCAGTCGAGTATACGATGATTAACCTTCCACGCACAAGAGCCGAGGGAATTCAATGCATCCAACACTGCGTGGGCTTGGCCGTTTCTCACCCCATCTTGCAGCTTTCCAGTCTCGTAGCGATTGAGAACAGTACGCATGAGTGGAGCTATTAAATGAAAAGGGGCCACAAATCTGAAGTGACAAACTTTATGTGGTGGCTGTGTAGTTCCTGTTATTGTCACACGTATTGCTTGTCATGTTTCCGATTATCTTCCTGTATATTCTTATCTTGTGTTAATCTCCTTGGTGTTAATGATGTCATGCTGTTATGTCGTAACCTAGAGTCACTGTATTTTGTAACGTAATTTAGTTCTGTTCGTGTCCTCGTCATGAGAAGTAGTTAGTTGTAAAGCTCGTCGTGGTTACTGTCTCTGGGCGTGCCACGACACTTTACTACAAACAAACAATTATTAATTAACATTAAATAAGCAAACAATAACAAATTATTTATAAAAGATCATCTGGGCAAGCTGTACTCTGAGGGTAAACGTTGACTGCAAGCATCGTTGCCAATATTATACACAAATTACTGTTGTTAACACCTATCCTGCCGAACACGAGTATTCTCGTGTTTGGCCTGTCACTGGCCGCATGCCAAACACGAGTATTCTCGTTTTCCTAGCAAGGTCGCTTCACAGGCCGTTCACGAGAATTCTCGTTGTATATCATGTGATCATGCATTGTCTAGCCAACCAATCAGGTTGCTGCCTTCCACAATGCCCAATATTGTCATGTGATGAGCTCCTGCAATATTTTTTTATGGAATTTCAAAATGTTGGGAAGGTTCTTCACTCACAACACCATGATTTCTACGCATTGTTTATCGCTCAACTCTTCAGTTGCTGCTCTCCCAATCAATCCTGCTACTTCAATATGGAAACATGAGGTAGTTCAGTGTTGTTTGGAACATTAGATCATACGAGAAATTGATGGTTTGGATTTGTAAAGTATGAGAATTTTGTCAAACACGGCCCCTGCAACAGCAGCTTCAATTTTGCTGAATTGGACATTTGTTTCTCATTTAAGCTGAAGAAAACAAGCATAAGATAGGTCGCTTGTCCTGATTTCATGTTTATTTGCTTCAATTTGGCTTTCTTCGTGTTTCTCTATTGAAAATTGGGATGATATGCATCACACAATAGCAAACAGCATTGTTGATTTTCCGTGCGGCGTGTGGCCATGCTGTTTTGTTATCATGCGCGGCAGCATAGGTGTTAATATTATACTTCACAGCGCATCTCACCAGTTCGAATCAAATAACCGCCTTCATTGACTGACATCCACGGCTTCGGTGGTACGAGCATCGGAAGTTTATTAGTTTCCATGGTAATGTCTCCTTGAGCTTGCAAGTGCTGTTTATATATTGAAACAAGGCTTTTGTGAACCTGAAGAATACCGTAACGACGGCTCTGGTACACTTCATAACCATGTGTTACCGCCTTGATTGGAGGGGGCGATTGAGAATGTTTGAAATGCGATTTTGGAGTAAACATGGTTACATCGATGAGAAAGTCAAGCAGAGTTCCAGCAACCTATCAATGACCAAAGAGAGGAAAATAGTGAAGATGATGAGTGTTCCATATCTTTATTCCAACATTCAAGTTTTACAGATTTAAGTAAGATCAAGGTGTAACGATTAGTCAATTACAAGGTTTTGTGATACTATAAGTGGGTACGAGTTATGCGAAGTAATACGGTAACTAAATATACATAGAGTGCAACCTGTCTCGAATGACCAACTTTGTTAAAGGGAGCACATGTATTTATGACACCACCTTGCGGAAACATCATAATCTAACTTACCGGTTTAATCAAACACATCTATGACTACGGTGTGGTCTAGTGGCTAGTATGTGCTTCTGCCAGTAAGACATCCGGGGTTTGCTTCCCGGCCAAACCGACAATTAGAATTATTTGCTATGTCTTCTGTGGTTTTTTAATTGCCAAATGCCCCAAGTGACACAAGCCATTGGTTTATTGGGCTACCCTCGTTAAAAAGTGATATTTACATTTATTTACTACATCTCTTTTCGTCCGTGTCGTTAGCAATCACTTAACGCAAGTTTGACTAACAAGGATTCAAGGGTTGATAAACTACCGTAGGCACCAACAGAAAGATAAGACATACCAGTGTTTCCACAGCCTTTGGCCATGTTGGAACTCTGCAGCGTAGCGAGACAAGTGATGGTGACTGATTGTTGCATTCACGCCACATATCAAAATGCCGTTGATTGGCCGAGACACTAGGATCAATGACCTTCATGGCATAGTCATGGTAAACGCCAGACACCTACAATGTCACAGGAAATTAATCACACAACAGGACAGGGACTTCAAGCTTGGTGCTTGAGGAGCTCGCACATCAAAGGTCCCTGATGAGCCCCTTGGCATGAATGAAACCTACGTCAGACTACGCCTATAACTGTTGATTACATCACGCTGAAATTCAGATAGCAGTAAAGTCAACATGAGATAATAAGCCTGTTTTGTTGGATATATCATTTGATCAAAGGAAACAACGCTACAGCCAATACACGACGTGCTGATATGTAAACTGTCAGCATTGTATTGACAAGGGTTTGGACAGGCAATCTCATTTCTGACGTACTACATTGTGCTTTTAATGGTTGTGATAAATCTGTTGTATGTAATCATTCACTGCTTAAGTCAATTGGTCAATATTCCATGTCCAAGGGAAGAAATGGGCAATTTCCATAAATTGCACACTCCAACAAAACATAAATGATGAGCCCGCAATGGCAGCTGCAGAGGGGAATACAGTCATATTGTACAATTTGCTAAGTCTGGACAAAGCGAGTTGCACAACATTATGATGTTTATTTTGAGTCGTTGAAATTGGTTCGTCAGTTGTTCATTAGCAATTGTTCTCTTGTCTTCTATCATTGCAATACAGGGGTGGCGGTTAAGGGGGGAAGGGTTGTAACAATAAATACCCAAACATTAAATTTTAACATTTCAAACAACATTGGCAGTATTTTAAAAGGTCAATGTCTGTCATCAACCTGAAATTTCCAGTGCATGCATTGGTGGATTTAACTGAATAATACACTCATTTGAAAAACGTTTGCAGCTCTGCCAGATTATTGCTATTACAGTCAAACCTGTCTATAACGATCAACTCTGGGACCTGAGGAAAATGACCTTTACAGACAGATGGCCTTTCTCACCAGGTGGATTTCTATAGAAAGTGTCACTTTGGCGTTAAGAAAAGTGGCATTTATACACAGGTGGCCGCTAATATAGGTTTGACTACATCGGTATATATATATATATATATAATTGGTTGCATTGTGATAGATGAGGATGTCTCCACAGGGGCTTAATGCTTTGTCAGTCCATGGCTGTGCAACACAGATTTAACAGCCTTACAAAAGCTTTGAAAGTACTACCAGTACATACTTTATCAACGATTCCACAATGCTGTTGATGTCGAATATCATAGCGCTCATGAAGCAGTGATCCCAGTTGACGGCAAATGTAACCAGAAGGGATGCCAAACGGTTGGGAGCACATGACAGGTAACATGGTGCCAATCACAACCTCTGACAACTCCTTCGGCTCCAGCAGTGACAGATATGGTGCATATCTCTCAAGCAACTTTCCTGGAATAAAATAACAGTATGGGAATTGCCTGCCACAATACGACACGTATGGCAACGAAACTGACCCAATGTGGCTGCACACAATACAACATCGCGGCAGATGCCATGCCACTGTTTCCAGTCCTGCACAGCTTGTTGAGCAGTTTCGGAGTGGAAATGCAGTCTGGCTAAATCTTGGGCAATGTGGTTTGTCCATTGTATTTTCGGAACAGATCTAGCTACCCTCCAGCAGTCAGGACGTTTAGCATTCATGATCTGCTCAGGCAGCCGTACCTCCGCCATGCGACTCACGTGGCCGAACCAAGACAGTCGACAATGCCAGATCAGCTCTGCGATTGCACGTTGGTAATAGCATCAGCGCAGGAATCTCTTTGTTGTGGATCTTGTCCCACAGCGAGACTCCAAGCATGCTGCAGAGGCAATGCATCAGGAAACCTCGAGTTGCACAACGTCTGATGCAAGTAAAGTCCAGCTCTCAGTCATACAGTAGAGTCGGGATCACAATAGCGTTAAAAAAGCGCCTGACACAATCACTTCTCTATCATAGCTCAGTTTACATTGTTGCAACCGTTACCATTACCTTTCTGTCCTCCACGCCAACGTTCCATTTCATCTTCAATAACTGTGCAAAGATCCGTTTGCCATTGTTGTGTGAGCTTAGAATATTCCGTTTCGTTCTGCATTCTTTTGTCCACCACATTGGCTTTCTTCTCAATCGATTTGATATTTACATACCCTAAAACATTACAAGAAAAAAATTCAATCCATTTGAATCCAACTAGAGTACCAGACCAGTGATTAAAGCCTAAACAAACATGGCAATATCATATGCCATCAAACCCCGTTAATATCATGGTGGTCTCATCAAGCATTTATGTCATCAGCGCCCTCCGTCAGTTGTTATAACTGGCTTGTATTTTGTATAGCTCTCTTCCAGTGCCGATTAATAGAAAAAGAAAATGGATAAAACACAGCTACCTCGACACCTCGACTGCTCAGGAAGAAAGTGAAGGAACACTCTTCTTCTGATTGTTTATGACAATCGATCGTCAATCAACAAAAAATTTGTGGTTGCAGCAATCATATCTCAACACTTTTTGCAAAACACTTATTTTGAGGTAGATTCGTTTTAAATACAATTAAAAGAATAACATAATTGAAAAGTCCATAGAATTTCCCGTAGATCTGTGTTTTCCGTTTGTGAAATTCCCCATTACAAATGATTGCAAATCGCGCTTGTATTGGAATTTATGTTTTGACATCTAAAACCAACCTACTTTATACGGGATCACAATAATGACTAAAGGAGGTACTTTTCTTTATCGCACTGTGAATATATTTTGGGAAACGCATATTGGGGCTGTGTAACGTCTTTTTACCCCTGGGGACTGTGACGTTTCGAAACTTAGTTTTTTTTTAACCACCCTAATCACCACTCATTTGTTATTACATTTTTTTACTGGAAATCGCAATGATATTAGCGACGTTGAATGCTATAATGTTAATATACCTATTACTTCGGAGTTGATCTGCTGCCTGGCAAGCAACTGCATCTGTTCGGCATTGACTTCCGCCAGTAAGAACTCATCTTCTTTCATGTGAGGACGTGGATAATTGTTAATTGTTTGAAGAACAGATGGGTAGGTCACAGGTATGGGTGCTCGGAATAGTGGTTGGTAGTTTGGTATTACAGATCTTAAGCCAGCTAAGATCGTATCACATTGCGTCGTGGTTAATATGCTATCGTCAAAGATGTATTGTGGATCAAAACCCTACAAAATGTGAGACAAGAAACAAAACTGAATCAAACAGTGGTCAGTCAAAACGAAACTGCGGGTTACAGATACAAATATAAGCATAAAACATTTGAGGATCTGAAGACAATTGCTGTGGTTAGCTACGAGAAAGTATATAATCACAACTTTAGAATACAAATATTTGTTTTAAATAATTGCTTGGTTATATCATGCAGTGAACACTGTACAATTGAAAACCAGAGGCCAAAAACTCTACCATACTACAAGAACTACATACACTCTTGGAGAAAGACCACGCGGAGCCCCGAAACGTAGACTGAAAGATCAGCTGAAGTCTTCCCTTCTAAGATGTGGGATTCCCCCTGATTATTGGGAAGATGATGCTGCCAACCGGAGGATTTGGCGGAGTGTGATCAAAAAGGGTGTGGAGCTCCTTGAGGACAGCTGTATTGCCGTGGATGAGGCTACCATCCAGTGCCCAGAATGCCCCCGGTTGCTCTACTCCAACCTCGGTCTGTACAGCCATCTCAGGGCCCACCAACGGAGACTCGCTGGTCTGTGAAGACCCACTTGACGAAATAAAAGATAACTTCTCCTCGCACTCGAGGATAGCCCGACGACGACGACGACGACAAACACTCTTAAACATCTCAAGTGCCTAAAAGTTAAGCGCTCATAGTGGCATGCCCCTCCTATCTGCGCACCACTCAGGTTACCATTGTGAAAAGAGATTGTGCACCATTCACTTCGAACAATCTAAATACTGTATTTTGAATGTACAGTCAAACCTGTATTAATGGACACCTCTATACAGCAACCACCTGTGCATAAAGGCCACTCTTGATAACCCAAAAATGACACTTTCTATAGAAATCAACCTGGACGGAAAGGCTACCTGTCTATAAGGTCATTTTTGCTCAGGTCCCACAGGTGACCGTTATATAGACAGATTTCACTGTACATACGAAACCGTCATGGAAGGATCTATCCAAAATAAGGGCCTATTTAAAGCAAGTTCTTCGAGCGTCAAATGGAACAAAGCTAATTACACGTACACACCTTTGATTTCATTTCATCGATAACTTGTACCATCTCCTGCTTGTTACAATCCGACAACGTGAGTGCTTCAATCAAGGCAGCATAACTCTGGTGATTTGGGGTTATACCATCTAACTCTAATGATCGGAAAAGTGTCTTCACTTCAAAAGGAAGTTGCTGAACTGCATAATTATGCAAGATTTTGTTGAAGATGTCAATGCTGAATCGGTGGCCTTTTCTGCGGTGTGAGTCCAGTTCATTCAAAGCATTTTCAACCTACAAGAAAATATAAAAGAATCAATAGAACAGTAGGACACGAGCAGCGACGCGAGGAGATTTTACTGTTGCAAAAGTCAAAACGTCTTACGGAAAGAACTCCATAGGAAGAACAGCCTCGAAGCTTTTAACATTATAAATTTGAAAGGAAAGCTACATGAAATTCACACCACCTCAGAGTTACGACTGATTTTAGACAACGGCAATCTGTCAACAATTTACCTGGCAACGAATTAACTTAAATGTGTGATTCTTCTCAGTTTAATTTTTTAGTCATATCTTAACTTTTATTTTGCAAGTATATTTTTAAATTTCTCGGATTCTTGTAAAACCATATTTGTACCATATTTGGCAACTGCTGCTTACATGTTTGTATTTAGTAGTAAGGAACGAGTGAAAATAAATACATTGATTGATTGAATAGGTCGTTGAGCACATGCTGTCACAATCATGATATGTATACAAAATAGTCCTTAGTCCTTAAACCTCAATATAATTTCATTTATGGTGGAAAATACAAATACAAATACAAATGATGGAACACAATCATTTGAACCGATCTACAAATTGAGCAACTAATCACCAATCGATCATCAAAGGAAATCGCAAATTGTTTGGTGGAAGGACACTTTATTAGCGCGTCTATCTTCAGTGAGTAACTGTTGTTTTGTTCCCAATTAAGACAAATGCAATCCACGAACGGCTCTGAAACTCATTGCGTCGCAGCTCTATGAACATGAAAATTGATAGACATATTCAACAAGGACAATAGATGAAACTTCATTCCTTGACGAGCTTGTCGCTTGCTGACAAATTTAGCTTTCTTTGTTGTTGGCAAAAAATTGACAGTGTGTATGATTGCATCATCTTGTCTTTTGGTGAAAGTACACATGTGTTATTATAAAATTACGCGATTGGCTATTTGTTCAAGCGGTGATTGGTACGAGATCAGTTTTACCGATCAAAACGTCATGCTGCTAAAGCGCATTCTGCAGTCGAATGACCCTGATGGCTGGCTGCGGGACCGTCATGCTCCATAATTGGGCTGGCGCGATCAGGTTATCCGAGACGTCTCTGGTCTTTCTCATGGTTGGTGCCGCAGAGGTGATTCGTTCAACTTAGCTGTGGAAGCGGCTCAAGATTGAAAACAGTGGAGAGGCATCTGTCGTGATGTCATATGTACACCGACATCTGGACCGGCTATGCCGTATCGCAGATAACGGTCGATACGATACGATACGCACCGATCAAATAACTTTTGATCTATCGGTGCAACCCTAAATTCATTACTATTCTAATATACTAATCCCTTGAACGTCAAAGTTCTACGTGTTTAGCCCATAGAACAGTATCTCTCAGAAATTTTAACAAAATACTGTTTCTTCAATAAGTTGGGAATAAATAATTCGAAGTGGATAAACTCACGGTAACCGTGAAGTTGTCTGAAACGCTAAACTCACGTACATCTGTGTGCGCACGCGCAGTTATCAAATTAGCAGCCTTGGATCAACCCAGTCAGCCTGCAGCCAAACATCCTTGCGAGTGCTCGAAGAAGGGTTAGAATCTTCTTCGTATAAGAATTTCTGTAATTTGATAACTGCGTGTGCGCACACAGATGTACGTGAGTTTAGCGTTTCAGACAACTTCACGGTTACCGTGAGTTTATCCACTTCGTAAATAATTCAGCATCCCTCAGCAAGTCAAATTCCAGGAGCGACCCAACATGTGCCCGCAGTTGTTATGTATAGTCATGCATTGTAAATACATAGCGCCGTGCCTTGTCGAATTAAATTTAGTGTGCTCAAAATGCTTGCGAGGAGCCACTTGCAACATTGTAGCCTCTGTATACCTCGCACCGAACCATATTCTTACAGTGGTATTTTAGGACAAATAGTTTGGTAGGCCTACTAGAAACTTGGCATATACACCGTACTACATATATCACCCCCAGACGAACTCAGTTATTTTTGTCAGGCATCAACTCCATCAAGTAAATGTCTAATTCCATTAGATCAAAGGTATGTCACCTGATTTCTTGCAAGTTTGGCATCAACAGAGGCAAAAATTGCTGCCTCTTTCCACATGGGTAATTGCTTTGACATTGTTACATTGTTTTTATCTTTCTGTTTCTTCGTAACGCCTTTTTTGCTTCGTTTAGGCGACTCTCCGATATCAAGTTCTGCACTGTCAATCTCCAATGTAACGTCCGGTAAATTTGAAACATCCTCCACCGCTTGGCTTTCGTCCAAGAGAAAATCTAGGCCTACCTCATCGGTATATTTAACAGACAAATCTTGCCCAGAAGGGTGACTCTTAGATTTTGACGCCAAGTTGCCTTTCAAAGTAGAATGATCTTGCCGAAATTGTATAGATGCTATGCAGAAAAGTTCACGGAAATCACCGGCTACATTCGGCAAATGTTGCCTTCCTGATGTAGGAGCAAACACTCTCCATGGTTTCCAGATTTGTGCCGTTCTCCACAGGAATGTGTAGCCCCTTAGGCTTGCCTGCATCACCACATTCAGAAAAGGGGCATCGAAGCTCTTTAGTCAAGCAGCAGCGTCGTGATATAACATATTAGTTGGGATTTTGTAATTGCATCACTGTCCATTGCATACACGTGCTTCGCCATTTTGTTGTCATCTGTGGTAGATCCTCGATCGCAAGAACACCAACAGGAGGCAGGGCATCAATATTTTCACCTCGATTATTACCTTCAATTGTCATTTTTTCAATGTTGCAAGCAATTCGAGTGAAAATTACCCAGCAAATGTGGACCACAATTTTCACCCAACTACATGTATGTGAATAAGCCTAAATTTGCAAGGAGAGCCGCATAACGTGAGGTGAAAACAATAATAGTTGTGCGGACTACAATTTTCACCTAAAATACAGTGTGTGAATTAGGCTAAATGCTCAAGGAGAGTCATATAATTTAAGGTGAAAATAATAATAGTTGCACATGTTTGGGGTCCCAAGGACCCAAGTCACAATAATTATGGCACTGAAGGTAAGGCAAGGAACTTGTGGCTGGTCAGATTCATCTCTTGTCAAATGCGGGAAATTCTATCCTCCGACAGCCAAGACTTCAGTGGATAAACTAGCGCATTATTCCAATTATTTCTCCTGTGTTGAATGCGACACATCTAACTACGCAATTCCTTCGCCTTTCAAAGTTCAAAAGTGGGTGGATTCTGTTCCTGATGGTTTTCTGTTCCATTTCAAAGCATTCTCGTTGTTTACGCGCAAGGTAGAATCTCAAGAGAATTGCAGTTACAATGCCTTAATTCCCATTAGAATAAAACTACTTCTTCGTAACTTGTTTTGTGAGCTGCAACATGAACGCTTGACGGTGACTTGACCAGTAGCTTGACCTATTTAGGCCTACTCATATTATTATAAATTTTGTGCAAAACCAGGAGAGGATGTAAAAACACTGCTTGTCCCCGAGGTTTGGGTTAAAGCTGGTGTGATGGAATGTAAAATTATAATTGAATATTATAATTCTTAGAAATAGAATAATGAGTACCTTGGACAGGGGTGGGGCCAGAGGGGGCTCTGGGGGCTATAGCCCCTGTCGGGGAATCCTAGCCTCCCCATCGGGGAATCTGGAACTGCTCTGTCTGGGAAAACTAAACTCGTAGTTGTGACACTCTGCCATAATCCGGTTTAAACCAGCTGTCGTGCTGGAAAGATGACGGATGCTATACAGTATACAGTATATGGTATATATACAGTAGCTCATTGCGATATAATATTATGAGGTTCAGAAATGCGAATTCGCTTCTGATTTCAATGTTTACACATGTTATAGAAATATACGCTGTTTAGTTGGGGGGGGGGGGGGGGGNCCCGTCCCCTGTCGGGGAAGCCTAGCCC
The DNA here is from genome assembly GCA_900245855.1 of Calvadosia cruxmelitensis. NCBI lineage: Eukaryota > Metazoa > Cnidaria > Staurozoa > Stauromedusae > Kishinouyeidae > Calvadosia > Calvadosia cruxmelitensis. The sequence goes on along the minus strand of OFHS01000054.1, from coordinate 37,873 downwards.
CTCGCCTGAAATTTTCTGGTGCCACCCCTGAGTATCTATAAAATGCGTCCATATCAACCCCGAAATGAGCAATGTCTATGTATTAGAGCTGGGTCGATTGTGGATTTTAAACAATCGATTAATCGACCCAAACAATCGATAAACTATCGATTAATCGGACCATAGAGAGGCCTTTTGTTCCTTGTCTTATTGTC
>OFHS01000054.1:27314-37639 GCA_900245855.1 Calvadosia cruxmelitensis | reverse complement strand
TCGGTGATCTCTTTGTTTTATGCACTTTTGTCTGCTCTTTAATGAGCGAGAAGGTAATTGTAAACTTAATAATGGTGTCTAGTCCTTTGAAAAGCATCAATAGAAGCACATCTTTTGTGATATCGATGAAACGATGGTTGAACGAAACAATCGATTGCCAAAAAACAATCGATTAATCGATTAATCGATGCATCGGACCCAGCTCTACTATGTATCAAATGGCAGTAGAATTCGCACATCGATCAGTAGGCTACATTGTATCTTTGAAAGATGAAAATTGTAATCAGGGTATAATGTACTTAATTTTACCAATTATTGATTTCCCTTTCTAGACAGCCGTTGGGAATTCGATACCGATTGCCGTAAGAAAGAAACATGAATCGATGGACTTCAGTTGCCCAGAAGTTAAATGGGAAAACACTTCGTCAGACTTCAAAGATGATATGTGGCAGCATTTCAATGATGCTGTTGCCCCAGCCTACAATGCAAACAAACTGGGCATTAAAGGTTCCGAACTTCAACCTTTTTTCGACATTTGATCTCTTGAAACGGCAAGTGGGGAACGGACTCCATGTTAACGAAATCGATTCTACGATGGTTAGGTGCATTTCACTGATTTTGTTTTGAAATGGGGACTTCTGGCAGCCCTGTTATACTTAACTACAGTGAAACCTGTCTATAACGGTCACCTTTGGGACCTGATAGAATGACCTTTTTAGACAGGTGGCCTTTCTGTCCAGGTTGACTTCTATAGCACTGATTCCAAATTACGTCATCGTGTCAATTTCTACGGACAAACATTTTCTTTGCCCTCCAGAGCTCGAATTCCCTCCTCGGTTGGAAGTTACATTTCAATAGAAGATGAACATGGCAACTGAGATTGAAGGGCAAGGACGTCTTGTTTGTCCGTAGAAATTGACACAATGACGTAATTTGGAATAAATGCTATCATTTTCGCTCTAATCCATTTTCAATACGTTATTGTAAGTTCGTGAATTTTTGATTTCAACAGTTCCCATCCAATATCCATCCATGTGCTGCAAATCGTGCCCACATTGAAAAATGTCGTGACTACTTGCACCAATCATACAGCATGGCGGTGGAATTTCGAAGTCGTCAGTGGTTTTCGAATGACGCGAAAGATGACACCATCAAGTGGCTACGACTGAATAACATTGGTAAATGACAATATGTATCCATGTGCTTCGTAATGGTTGGGCAATTGACAAGCTTAGATTATTTAACACAATCACTGCATTGAACATAATTTCAATATTTCCATGACTTTATACCAATAACATAACAGTAAACTTAACAGAAATTAGTTAAACTGAATTTGGGGAAATGGCGAAATCTGAAGATTTGTGGCATTACCGGTACAGTCAAACCTTTATTAACGGTCACCTCTATAGAGCTGCCACCTGTGTGTAAAGGCCACTCTTCATAACCCCCAAAACGACACTTTCTATAGAAATCAGCCTGGACAGAATGGCCACCTGTCTATACAGGTCATTTTTCTCAGGTTCCAGAGGTGACCGTTATAGACAGGTTTCACTGTACAGTCAAACCTGTATTAGTGGCCACCTTTATAGAGCAGCCACCTGTGTATAAAGGCCATTCTTCATAATCACAACATGACACTTTCTATAGAAATTAACCTGGACAGAAAGGTCACCTGTCTATAAAGGTCATTTTCCTGAGGTCCTAAACGTGACCATTATAGGCATGTTTCACTGTACACTGTAATTGACATGAAACTGAACTGCCAAATTAAGACATATGTGCGGATATTAAAAGCTAGGGTTTCGTGTCATAGTACATATTGGCATACATTACAAATAATTAGCATAATTAATGATGGATTAAATGATTGTTCTGTTTGTTTTTTTCACCGAAACAATGGTTACGTTCATCTTGTATCTAATAAATAATCTAATAATCTGCTGTCATTTGGAAGTTTCTAAATTGTATTTAAAGCTGGATTTCCCAGTTGGTCTCCTTGTTGTAATAGTTGCCATTTGTAATGATTTTTATCGCATGTTGTTCAGGTGAGTAAACCGCAAGTTCCTCAGTTGCTTTTTCAGTTTGCCCCAAGTTGTCTACTGTGAAATCTGTCTATAATGGTCACCTTTGGGACCTGAGGAAAATGACCTTCATAGACAGGTGGCCTTCTGTCCAGGTTGATTTCTTTAGAAAGTATCATTTTGGGATTATGAAGAGTGGCCTTTATAAACAGGTGGCTGCTCTATAGAGGTGGCCGCTAATACAGGTTTGACTGTAGTTGTTTTTTTTTCAATTTCTAGGAATTGTCATTGCTGATGAATTAAGAAGCGAGGTAATTGAAGAATTTTTGCTATGTTTGTTGATTGGAATTAGTATTACTACATGCTATACAGTCGAACCTGTATTAGTGGCCACCTCTATAGAGCAGCCAACTGTGTATAAAGGCCACTCATCATAGCCCCAAAATGACACTTTCTGTAGAAATCAACCTGGACAGAAAGGTTACCTGTCTATGAAGGTCATTTTCGCCATGTCCCAAAAGTGACCGTTATAGACAGGTTTCACTGTATTGCCACTTTATTGCAAGGTAATGTCAAGTCAGAGATAATGCATTATTGCACGCTATTGTGTAATATAAATGGAGAAGAATGATATGAGATGGAGTACTGATATCAAGATGTCGGTATAAGCTTCGCCAAGGCTGTCAAAATTTAAGCTACAGTATCTTCTTTGCATGTGTAGACAATGAGGCTATGTTTGTTTGGGGTACACGTAGACTCCAGTGTGCTTGCTTTTAGGATGGTTAAGCTCATGCTGTTGGATATTTCCATATCAGTTCAAACAGGGCCGTTTCCAGGAAATTTTGCCTGTAGGCACTATTTATAGAAGGGCCTAATATGACGACAATTTAGCAATCTCTATTGAAGTGAACAAGTGGCGCAGCTAAACACACAAATGTGCTCTTCACAGGTATTTTTTGCTGTTACAAATGCCTGTTATCAAAATCTTAATAATCCGGTGAGAGGTGGTCCTTGGAAGACTGGAATTGCCTGTTGGAATTTGCTTATTGTTCACTTGGTTATTCTGCTCTGAATTACAACATCTATTTGCAACTAGCCATTGTTCTAGGTATAAAGATGAGCTCATTATGTTTTGATAGTAACTGCATGTGAGCAGCAGCCTGTAAAATGGACAAAGTATGCACTCCTTGGGCTGTGTTGGACCTTGCCTGTCTTGCTCTGTCTTTATCACAATTCTCACAACTGCCTCAATGTGTGCTGTTGCTTCCACTATGAGCCTGCTAAAGTACTCATTAGAGCTACAAGTTTAATGGTCCAAAAACAAGCAAATGACCTTCTGAGGAATGGACTTTCAACACCACACAATGGTGTCTAGATATGGCTATTGTTATACCACAAAGGCCAACTTCAGTTGTCAATAACACAATGGTGTGATCACTCATTCATGGTGCTAAACAATAGCTGTCTCTTAAGTGTACTATGCAAGGAGTGTGATGATGGACGTGAAGTCCAGTCTGCTGCCCTGTCTGTTGACTGTTGTGACAGAAATTCTGTGCATGTAAAGCAGAAATCTTCTACTCTAAAACTTGAACATAGTATAGATCTTTCATTATTTATTTTTAAAAATGTATTGATATTTACAGAGGGCCTGTCATTGGAGGAGGGCCTTAGGCACGTGCCTACAGTGGCTACCTGTAGAAACGGCCCTGAGTTCAAAGCCATGTATGAAGACTGCTCTCATCTCAGCATGGCTTTAATTTGATCACAATTGTAACACATTTCTATTTGCTGATGCGGACGAGCATGTATTCTTGCCCAAACAATCCCAGCAGAACATTTTTCAGAGAAAAAAACTTGTATATTTATGCCCACCTGACATACTGGTAAAAACTTCTCTGTTCTTGTGTGTGACTGCTGCAGTTTATGCTGATCTCTGAACGCTGCGTCGTCACGTAGAATACACAGTGATACATGTTACGCAGCTACCTGATAACTCATGTACACCTTCAGTAAAGGTCAATAGACAACAAGGTAGCGTAACCTGGCCCGGGTTACGCTTTTAGTGGAGGTTGGTGTGACGTCAGGAGGGAGTCCATTGATGTGGCCAGCACTAGCACAAGCTGACTGTCATGCCAATGTGTTTGCTTGCCAGGCAATTGTGGCTGCATAGTCACCCATGGTTTAGCTCATAGAGGTTGTAACTCATCGTTTCAATGATTTTCTATGTCCATGGGAAGAGAAGACAATCTTACAGTTGTACACAGGAGTTATTTTTATGCAAAATAATTGTGGTTTACTTCACTTTGAGCTTAAGGTGGAAACATCAAGACAACAAGCTCAATTCTGTCATGCGTTTGCGATAATCAAATTGTACAACTCAAAGAAGCTACTTCTTTACAGGTTTATTTTTAGAAAGCTGAAGCTTGCTTATATGTAGAAAAATGATCTGCTTTCTTCTGTGATCTTCTCGGCAATTCCAGTGCCTTGCCATTCAAGAATGAACTGTGAATGAATATCCTCACTCTGGCAAAGGTGGCAAGAATTGGTTCAAGGACTCTGATAAATTTTCTGAGCAGTGCATCGCGATGTCTTGCAATGACGTGTTCTTGACAAAGGATATCGTCATCATTGTTGTTGAGAAAGCAGCTGTCCCATTGTTTTACCCACTCAAGGAGCTCTTGCTGGGATACATAAAGCCACCTCGAGAGAGATAGAAAAACCAGACCGAGTCAGCCAGGCCTTCTCTTGTGAAAATATTTGACATGAACTCGACCGTTGTACTCCCAAGCTCCAATTCAGAGTAAGTGCTGTTGAATTTAAAGGCTACATACCCCTTCATTCTCCCCCTGTCAAGATGGCTGCTGCATTTAACTCAATGTTGCTTTGGTTTAGTAGCATGGCAATATCGTTGTCACTGATCATCTCCTGATTTACTGGTAGATGGTTGTTTTCTTCGGGCTCCTTTCCAACAGATTGCATCATTGTGATTGTCCAAAATTCAGATAGGTGGTTGTCTTTTAGGGCTTGATACTTTCGCTGAGATATTGCATGATTATCAAGCTGTTTGCTCATTTTACGCTGTGAGACGCGCACAACAATTTCAACTTCTTCACCAGTTATTTTTTCCAGCTCTTTCCTTCAATGTCTTCTTTTTCCGTTGAACTGTTCTAGTCGATACGCCAGGCTCCGTCGTCTTTCTCTTCCTTGTTGCCAGTCGTTTTAATGCCGATATTTCATTTTCTTTAGCATATAAATTGTTTTGTAAATCCGCAATCTTTCGTTGCATGTCGATTAACTTTTTTGCCGGATAGGTAACGGTCACAGGAAATTTACCATAAAAACCGTCTTCTACACTGCTTATAAAATGCTTTGCATTATCACGGCTTTTTCTATGCTTAAGGTATGCACTCTTTATCCGGAATATCTTGGATCGCACACCATCGTCTATGTTAGGAATCTCAACCTCTTCGGAAAGAATGGTTTTTATTTGGATGATGGTGTCTTGTGCTGTAATGCTGCATCCTTTATTAAAATACCCAAAATCAATCAGCTTAATGATGAGAGCCGAATAATCAATGTGCTCACATGTTGTTGCCATTACTCCTCTACCAGTTCTTTCTCTACAGAAACCTTTACGGATATGCAGCACAAATCTGTTCTTGGCACTTTCCGCAAACTTGCAGTAACACTTATTACATTAACTTTGATGTCGCCCACAGTACAATTTAAAGCTAAAACTCTCTCATCAAAACTTGTAATAAGGCGCTTGAACACTGCAGCACAACCGGGCGTCACAGTGTAGGACATTTTAAAATCGCTCCTCCTACATCGATGCAGCTTCTGTTGAATAGTTTCAGTTAAAACTTCCCAAGCTCCACGACACTCATAACTACAACCAGTTTTCATTCCACGTACGCCCTACAAACCACGAAACGACAGCATTTATAATAATACTAGCTGGTCCGCGCTGCTAACGCAGCTGCGTCCAGCGTCGTTGCTTCGCATTTGAGCGGAGGTTAATTAGTCCTGTACAAATCACAGTTTTTGGTTTTAGCCCATAAAGCAGTATCTCCTACCTGAACATATTAAAATCAAATTTAGTAACATTAGAAATAGCTGGTAACAACCTGCTATACTGATCCAGCCTCGAATGCTGCCTATTGTTTCTCACTCTCAGCTTCGGGTCCCAAGAGACTGAAATCGATCCTTTCGAACCATTCGAATGCAACGGTTTGCAAAAGCAAGCAAGGCAAATTCAAGGTGCCCGTTCTACAGCAATAATTTAATCAAAATTGCAGAAAACATAGCTCGGTTTCAAGGTGGCCTTTTTGAAAACGGCTGCGTTATATTTTGTACCAATTTGCATTGTTCAACTTTAACCTGGTTTGAGCGTTTGCGCTGTGCGGTGTGTTTTGAAAACCGTGCACAACCAGAGCCGTGTTGTTTCCTAAATGTTGGAAAATCCGTACTTGGTAATGAGAGGCAGGTGCCTGGTTTTGAACACAAACAAACAGACAGACAAACAAACAAACAAACAAACAAATATACAGACAGACACTTGTGAAATATATATATATATAGATGTGTCAGAACAAGCCAAGCATGCAATCACAACATTGTAGAACGTTGTCCGTCGTTGCACATCGGATAACCATCACATTTCTCCTTCAGGCCTAATCATAGCCAATTACAAACTCTGTAGGACTTAAGTGAGCTGTTATGTAGCTTTCCAACTGACTGGTAGGGGCCTACGTATAAGGCAAACTTGCACTTTTACTGAAATCCATCTCACTTTTTCAAGTTTAGAAGTAGATACAAAGAAATGCACAGTTATTGTCTAACTCAACTAAGCTTTCAAACAAGCATTGGTTTATCATTTGGAAATGCTGTTGCTTAGTCTGCACAAGGGAAAAGTTGAAGTTACACAGCGACACAGAAGAAACGCAGCAAACACAAAATCTCACCTTCCCTCACTGATGTGCTCTCCGTCACAATAAATCAAAATACTGCTCGAAGAAACCTTGCCGACTCTCGACTAACCATTAAAAACAACAGCCAAACCTGCACTCTAGCCTCTAAATACAAATCCAAGGCAACACAGTCGAAAGAAGTAAAAGAAGAAGCGAAAAATCTGGTTCAGGTTGGCGAATACAAACCGTGCGAGCTGTGTCAACAAACGAAGACTGCCATTATGGTTTTCAACTTTTTTGCACTGAAATTTCTTGAAAATACGCGCATGCGCAGCTTTGAATGTCGCTTTGCTCGCGCTATGTCTATGTCCTGCCCGATTTCCTCTGTTAGAGACAAACCGTCTGAATGCCAATAACAGCTTTTCCGATGTCAGTCCTGCCCCACCATCCGTTTGGTCATACAGCAGCTCAAGGTGGATAGCTCGTGTCGAGAGACAAGTGAAGATGACTGCGTTTCCCTCTGTACATTTGTTCCTGCTGAGTTTGATTTTAAAGGGACCAAAACAGTCTGCAGCTGTGGCTTCGAATGGTGCTTGCTCCTTCATCATTCGGAATGCTGGAATTTCTCCCATCTTTTGTTCTAGTAACGGCCTGTTACGCACCCTGCATCCAAGACAATTTTGACTGATGGCGTAGAGGTATCTTGTGACGCCAAGGATCCAGAATCCATCGGCTTCGATTGCTGCTTGAATTCGCCTTTTCCCACCATGACCTGCTTTTTCGTGATAGTGGCTTGCAATCTTCTTCGCGATCAGGCCTTTCGGGACTAGTGCTGGAGCCATCGCTTCTTTGGGAAGCCAGTTGATCTTGCCGAGTCTCCCTCCCAGCCGGTAAACCTGGTCTTCCTTGTCATATGTTGGACAAAGTTTTCTGAGTGCCTTGTCACTGAAATTGACTTCATTTTACAGGGAACGGATGATGAGGTTTACCGCGTTTTCCTCGTATCCAAAGACCTCCTTGACTTTTTCAATGGATTCCATCCACGTATCTTGGGACTTTGTGATTGCCAGCACGTGCTCTGCTTTCATTGTTTCTTCAAGAAGTAGATTCGCTGCTTTTGCTACATGGTTTCCCTTCTTTCTCTTCTTTGTACTAGGTAGTCGGCCGATTTCTGCTTCAACAATTTCGTCCTCCTCATTTTGACTAGGTGAGACTGTAGCTTCCATTGGCCATTCACTTACATCAAGTGTTAAGAACGCAGGACCTGCATGCCACTCTTGGAGCTTGCTGAGGTGGATGGGCTTAGTCAGTGCATCTGCCGGGTTGAGGGGTCCCAGGACATGTCGAAACAACTCTGGTGAAAGAGTTTCTTGAACCTCAGATACTCTGGCCTGCACAAATGCCTTGAATTTTTTGGAACTGGACTTAACCCATCGCAATGCAGTTGTAGAGTCCGTCCAGCATGTGACACTGTCCAGTTCTGCCTTTTCTCCTTCTACTGGAACCACTTCTTTGACAAATCCATTTGAAACGAGTGCTTTCACTTGTTCCTCAAACTCTTCCAGTTTCCCTTTCTTTTTCAATCTTGCTTCCAATCTTTCGAGTGACCTGATCGCGGAGACGTAGTTGTTTGGAAGTGTTCCAGGAAATCCTTCTTTCCAAGGGAGTTTCACTACTATCTGATCTTCCTCGAGTCTGGTATAAGCATCAATGTGTTTGATAAACTTTGCCTCATCAAATTGCTTATCTGTACGTACAGGCACCGAGTAAAGTAGGCCGTACTCCCATCTGATCTGACATCAACATGCTGCGAAGATCTTCTTCCTTTGTGTCTTTGACAACCTCTACGTTATTGATCCTCTTTAACGCCAGGCTTGTTTGCTCATGTTTACCATCCACCTGGACTTCGCCCACGACCGTCCATCCCAATGGGTACTGCACTCCCCGAGGTGCCCTTTTATCTGCCGTGGGCTTGCTAACTCTTGCAGTAGAAAGCTGCTGTCTTGCCCAATCAGGATGTCAACGCGACCGCCGTCTTTGTCAAGCACCGACGCTATGGATTTGAAATGATCGTTTCTGTCAAAGAAGTCCTTTGCAAGCCTGGGGGAAGAGCCACAAGGTACTGCAATGCCATATCACTCTATGTGTGCAAGAGTGTTCCCGTTGGCGCACTGAATGCGAGTTTTAAATTTCTTCGTTTTCTCGCATTTCTTTGCTCCATCAACTACTTCATATCTGATATCTATCGGTTCTCCTCGTATGCCGAGTTCATTTGCAAGTCCATTCCGAATTAATGATGTGTCTGATCCTGAATCCAGCAGGCATCTTGCCGACTGCCACTGTCCATTGTGGTCTTCAATCTGGGCAATAAGAACTGGTACACGGATACCTTCTTTCGTGATTGCATTTGACTGAGTACGTTTTTCTGGGGTTGGAGGACTTGTTGCTGAGACTGCAGCGCTGTGACCGGAGGTGGCTGTTGTTGGCTTTGGTGTGGGTTCTTGCTCGATGTGTACATACTCGTGATGTCTCTTTCCACACTTTGAGCAATTACTCTTACTTGGGCATCTCCTTGCCCTATGGCCCTTCAACAGGCAATTGAAGCATCGACCTTCTTCAGCCACAAGTGAACGACGATCGTTGACGGGTTTGGCTCTGAACTTGTGGCACTTCTCTAGACTCTCGCATGAGTTTTCACAACAACACTTTCCATCATGCTTAGATCCGATCTTGCTGCTCCTTTCAAACTTGTGCATTCCTTTAGATGGATCATTTTAATTGATAGTGACTTGGCAACGTTACGCAGATGCCTAGCTAGATGGGGAATATTCATCTCTTTACCTACCTCTTCACAGAATACACGGTAATTGGTTGCTATTGACAACGGTATCTTTTCATCCAGGATGTTTTCCATCGACCGTGTTCCGTTTGCCTCTGACAATTCCCCTACTCGTTCAAGTCTGCCCTTATGCCGTTCTAGCTCTGTAGCCATGCCGATGATTTGGTCTTTGCACCTTTCTGCTCTGGTCAATTCGTCAAAGTGAGCTGTAGTGGCTTTGTAGACCGAATTCTTGGTCACCCTTCTCTCTATCCTGAGGAAAGCTTCGTCCATCGTTGCACTGACTTTTGCCTCCTCCTTATAGTCGTATGGTAGAGCCTTTAGCAAGTAATATTTGCGTACTGAGGGGTCTTTCTGCTTGGCAGCATCCAGTGTCTCAATAAAAATCGATTTCCAGCAGTAATATTCGTTCAGATCTCCGTTCCATGTATCTGGTTGGATTGCTCCCAGACGTACGCCATGATCGTGTGACTTTGTAGCTCCCTTTGCCAATTCCATGAACAGTTTCTGATTAGTAATGTTCACCTCCTTTTGGCTCGCAACAATCTCAGT
>OFHS01000054.1:0-24549 GCA_900245855.1 Calvadosia cruxmelitensis | reverse complement strand
TTTAAGTCCACTTCACCTTCAAACTGACCAACTTTGCCATCAAACATGGTGGGGAAGATGAGCTTGAGGTCAGCAAGGGGATCTCCTGTCTTTTTGCCCAAAGGAAGATATTTGTCCCATTTGGTGCGAAGTGCAGGGTAGTTAGCCTCAGATTTATCAGTGATGTGGACAGCATCGACATGGGATGCAGTAAGCTGACACTGCATGCATGTGGCAGCGATGTTAATAAGGCAAAATTGTTGACAGAAAGGGAGACCAAGAATAAGTTCGGAACCAGATTGTGTGATGAAGAATGTGACGTCAGCAGAGAGGATGTTGCATGATACTGGTAACATGACAGTGCCACAATTTTGGAGATTGGTGCCAGAAACACCACGCAGAATTGCATTGCTAGCAACAAGGTTGATCTTTGATAAACCAGCATTGGAAAGCATAGACATAGGCAAGCAAGAAACCATGGCACCAGTGTCAACTTTGCCGTTTATCTTGAAAGAGCGGTGGCCTGGAGGGTGATGTGGATGAAATCAACAGTGGCGATTACCTCACGAGGAGATTGTTTAGAGACAGCTTGCACATAGACTGGTGCAAGGTCATATTCATCATCATATTCGTAGTTACTTGAGGCATTGTCGGAGGCTATGTGGACAGCATTTTGTTGGGATGAACCAGTTGACGACTGAGATTTAGAGTTATTCAAACAAGCACAAGCGAAATGTCCCTTCTTGCCGCAATTTCTACATGTGGCATGGCTTGCAGGGCATTTATCTCTGGAGTGCCGATCTCCATGGCACCAAACACAAGATCTTTGGTCATTGTTGTGCCTGGCAGGCTGAGAGCCACGCTTTGCCGGCGAGCGCTGTTTGCCACCATTTCTCTGCGACTGTCTCGTAGGGTCACGATTGTAAGGAGCATGAACTTCAGTAGTAGGTAACATAACCTCATTGAAACGCTTCATTGTGAGGTCCACAGCTTCAAATTTCCGCAAAACATCAAGACAATCCTTAATGGTAACATCCTTGCCTCGAGACATTAGCCTGCGTCTGCAGTCGAGATTGATGCAGCCATGAATTAATTTGTCAACAACAAGAAAATCTGCGGTTACGGGGAATTCGGCTTGTTGATGCAAGTCCATAATTTGGAAAAAGAATGTCGTCGTATTCTCACCTGGGATTTGCTTGATGTTATAGAAGTCTTCTCTAGCCTCGTGGAAGAATGTGGAGTGCGTGAGACACGCAGCCTGGTCGAGAAGGGAAGCAGTGTAGTCCATCGTGAGCTCTGGGTTTTCCCGAGTCCTGGCTTCGACGAGTCGTTCGGCATGAGCACCAGCCCAAATATACACGTGGTTGAGCTTGACTGAAGCGCTTTTGCTGGCCAGTGATCCATTCAGAATGCGTTCGACCTCCTTACGCCATAATTTGAATTGGGAGAAAGCCGAGTTTGATGTCCAATCCACTTGTGTTTGAGGCCTGTAGCTGTTCTCTGCCATGACGAAATTTGATATTGCCGTCACGAGAGCACACAAAATAAATAGATCACAACAAATTTGTCTACGACCATCTGTGTCGATCCGAGGTAAAATTTATCAGAAGGGATTCATGTCACGTTGGGGTCACCATGGTAAAGTTTTAAGAACTGACCGACCACGATAACATCTTGAGCCGAACTGGTGATATATATTTCAAGATGGCGTACAAGTACTCAACCGCACGTGCAACGACACGTGACATAGAACAACCAATGGGCATGCATTATTATAACAATGATTAGCAATCGCAGGCGATTCATGGTTTCCACTGGTCCTGTTTATTCTGATAGACAAATTTAGTATTTCGAATCTCGCTGGGTCGAACCCAGCCTGGTATCCTCTCTTGGGTTGCCGCAATGGGGAGAGCATAAGCAATTGTGTACAAGGTAACAGAAGTCAGGACCGTGGGCTGGCCCCTGCACCTGATATGTCTCCAAGGCGCTCCTGGCTCTATCGGGCTTTGAATCTGAGATGAGCACCACACGGATAGCAAAGTCACGGTACTTGAGACAACGCTTGTGACCGAACCACCAAACGACTAGCAGCAGTATGCTTAGTTTTCTCGTCTTCAGCAGCCAACTCACAGTGCTTTGAAAATACCTGTGAAGGTTGGGTTTTATTTTGAGATGATGCAACACAGTCTCAAAAATGGCTCATGGAATCAGTGTTTTTCATATGGACATGGATATTAAGTCCAGTTGGATTGTACAGCCTTTTGATGTGCTTAACAGACAACCCAGAAGTTTGCAATTTTGCATAAGAAACAAAATATGTTATTACCAGTTAGCTAGTTTAGCTATTATGATTAACACCAGGTTTCCTATCAAGAAATCAATGTTTCACCACAAGTGCAGAGCGTTTAACTCTGTCTCCATCTCCCCCTTCCTCTCTCTACCTTTCTGTTTCTTCTCAATTAATGACATCCACCATTCAGATCCGCAGCTCATTTTGTTAATGGCATATGATGGTGCAGTCAAACCTGTATTAGCGGCTACCTTGATAGAGCAGTCACCAGTGTACAAAGGCCATTCTTTAAAACCCCAAATAACACTTTTTATAGAAGCCAATCTAGACAGAAAAGTCGCCTGTCTATAAAGGTCGTTTTCTTCAGGTCCCAAAATGACCGTTATAGACAGGTTTAATTGTACAGTACTTGCAGAATCCCAAATGCTCACCAAAAATACTATCCTATGAACTACAGAACTGTTGTGCTCCTAGACAGAGTTTACTAACTGTTGCAGACTCGTCCTCATCTGTCCTGCACACGCCCATGTAGAAAGCCATATATGCTATTACTACACTGTGCCAAGAAGAGAACGAACTTTCATAAGAAGGCAGTTAAAACAGTGGTATATGTGTTCGCTTTCAAGTAGTGATGCAATACGTGTGTGATGCCAGCGGAAATAGTGGTCCTCCTCGTAGAAGGCAGGCATTTCCAATGTGCTGTCGTCGCATTGCGTTTTGGCAGGAATCCACTCCTTCCCACCTCAAAGTTCCTCTACTGTCGTTGGTGCGGAAAGATTTGAAGAAAGTCTCTCTTTAATTCACCGGCATTTATCTCTTGCTCATCTCGATGTGGAATCTCCAATCTGACATCCCCAGACAATGTACCGGAGCCATGTGAAAACCATGTGAATACAGCACTCTTCACATGGATTTGCTCTCTATTTTCAAATTCACATGCTTTTTGCATGCTGCTTGTTATTTCACACGTTTCTATATTCACCTCGAGACGTGTCAAGGACCTAATTAGATGCTCGCACAGTTAAAAGTTGTTTCCTTTGCCCTGGAGTTGTGTGGGTTGACTGCTGTTTTTGATAGCTGCCACATCATCAGATGCCTGCATTGTCTGGTTAGATTAGACAAGCAGATACAAATAATTTTATCACAAGGATGGTCTCTATGCCAGCAGAGTGTTGTTGATTGTGTGGTTTGCACTGACACTCTACAAAGCAACGTTTGGTTGGTTCGTGAAATGTAAGGCGTTTGTGCTACCAAGGCTGGTACACAAAGTTGTAACGAGGCTCACTCACTAGTATAAAGGGAGATTCGTCTTGCAGTCTAACTAGCTTAGGGTGCGTCTAGCTCAACGGTAGAATATGGACCCGCAATCCAGAGATTGTGAGTTCTACTCTCACAACATTCCTTAGTTTTTCTGTGATGAACAATCTCGGCTTCCAACACATCATCATCATTTATTCTGAAAAATCCGATAAGCTTACAAAGCTTTTTTGCACGGAGCAGATAATGTCCATGTACTCAACGTTTGAAAAACTTGTCTCCAGATTCTGCTTTCCAATTAAGATTATTGCTACATTTTTTCCTAAGATTCTTTGTACAGAGTATATTTTCTCTACTGTGTGGTGAAAATTAGCACATCAGGGGCTTTCGCTTGCATATCATTCATGCTATTGCATTGTTTTCCTATTTTTAATTGTTTTAATTTTCTATTGCAGTTTAGAATGGAAAAATCATCAGAGCTTGGAAAGGTGATTTGAGTTTCTTTATTCTGTTTTTCATTGTTTTCATATGATGCTGAGTAACAATAGCTCCAGTCTAACTTTACTTCCATTACATGTCAAAGAATCGTCTGGTCGCTCTTACGATCACTTTTCTACTTTGAAATCGACTACGTAACACAAATGTCCACATAGGCAGGACTGCGGCTGAAGCGTAGAAATAACAGAATGGAAAACGCGCAACACTAATAATGATACTTGTGTGTATAAAGTAATGCTTTATTTGCTAATACAGTCAAACCTATATTAACAGCCAACTCTATAGAGCAGCCACCTGTGTATAAAGGCCACTCTTCATAACCCAAAATGATACTTGTAGAAAGCAGCCTGGACAGAAAGACCACCTGTCTATAAAGGTCACTTTTCTCAGGTCCCAATGGTGATCGTTGTAGACAGGTTTCACTGTACTTCCAAATTCTGATGTTGTTCTGTACAGTATTTTTAAATCCGATGTATGTAAAGCTAGTGCTACTTGAGTGAATGAAATGTCCTTGTAAGTTATTTCATATCATCAACATTTCTCGTCTTAGCAGAAATGTTGAGGCATACTCCACCCAGATCACACCAAATTTTGTTTGTTGATCAATGTTTTTCTCCTTTTTATTTAGAGTGGAAACAACACATGCAGTGATGATCTAATCCCCATTGTTGTTGCCCTCGGAAGCCTTGAGTTTTGCTACATTCGTGTACATAGGAGGGAAGGAACTCGTAGAGTGTTGCCATGTCAACAAATCAAACAGTACGTGTGTTCATTTAACAAAATGAGCAGTCATAGCACTTGTAAGCAACCACACAATAGACCTATAGAAAATTAATCCCGTAACATAAGTTATCACTCAAAGCAACTAATATGTATGATTTTTTTAAGCTTCTTTTTGCACATGAATATTGTTTAAGGCATCTGTCAACATTCAGGGCAGGCGGTCGCTTAACGACAGATGATTTTCGTATGCTCGGTGGTCACACTTCATGCAGTTGGTCACAAGAACAGGCCAAACAGTAATTACTTTTCAATAAATGTGAGCATTGTGTGGGCTGATGAGTATCCAAGCTAGACGCGGCCACTGTATGGGTATTTACACTATTCTACAGCTAGAAAGACTAAACATACGACATAGTGAGTTTATTTGATTTTGGAAACTTAACCAAAACATATCCATTCATTATCCTCACTGGTTGAATTCCACTTGCCATACTAGTTCAATCCACTTTACTCGATGTCTCGATTTGCTTAGAATACCACATTTTAACCATCATTCCAGTAGAGGGTTTTTTACTGTAACTGAGTTTACCTGTAGATTGTTTTGATTAATCTGATGTAAATAGTTATTTAAATTCCATGATGTAATGAGACATATTAGAGCTTGCTGACTTTGTATAATTATATTTAGTCTTCATAGAAACGTAAGCACTTTTGAACTGCTTCATAGAAATTGTTGTGACGTAAGTGTATTTTCGATTCATAATCAAATGTAAACAATAGGATTAGTTTTGCTGCATCATGTTTAGTATCATATATAAGGCATCGATTTTGATACAATAATTAGTGTAAGGAACGCAACGTTCGAAACGATTTGAAGACTCTCAACGTTGATTCGCGTTGAAATAAAGAAACATTGGAAGAAGTGTGACCACCGAACATACTCCACCAACTGCATGAAGTGTGACCACCGAGCATACGAAAATCATCTGTCGTTAAGCGACCATTTCACGGGTCTTCCAAACAAACAAGCAATTTTGCTTACGGAATGACCCTGTCGTATCTGTCAATTTAGTTATCAATGTTTTATTGATATATGATGTGTAGTAGTACTTTCCAATTTATGACTGATATGATGAAATATACAAACAAACAAACAAGAAATACGCGTGTTTGTTGTACCAGTGTCATTTACCGTCTTCGACGATTCCATACACTCAAAGGAAAATAGCTAGGAAAGAGAACTTAAGGAGAGCCTCTCAATTCTAGCGAACCATAGATCAATATCTATATCTGTGTGTGTATGGTTTGTCTGATTATTAGCGAATGTCTTTTTACCTTTGTTGTTTAGATGGCAGGAGCGCTTGAACAGCATCTGTGGTGATAACATGGGCCTGCACGGACCGGTGTATTTTATTTTGGGTACTGACCACGAAGACCAGGTAAGAAATCTTAGTGCTACTGTTTGAATTTAAGTGTGTGATGGTTTGGTTCTGTTTTCCTTGGTTTGAAGTTTCGCTTGACCAAAGCCAATCCAGGCGTGTTTTAAGATTAAATAATTTGATTTTAGTCTTTTTGCATGCACAAACGATTTTGTTCTTGGCTGTAAAAATTTACTCTATAATCTCTAAACAGTGTGTCCGGAAAGCCGAGATATATCCTGACTGTGCGTGGATAATTAACTGAGCTTGAGGTATCGATTTAAGTTATATTTTCTAAGAATGTTTATCATCTTGTTTGCTTTCCTTTCCTCTAGCCCATTATCAACTCAAAGAACCTTACAAGTGCCATCGGTGATTTAAACTTTGAATGGAACCCAAAACCGAAGACGAGGACCCTACTCAACTTTGTTAAAAAGTGTGTACCTGGCGAAATTCCTGTATTATCAACACCTTCAACTGAGAATTCCAAGGCAGTCGTTGTAAATAAGACTGTCCGTAAAACGGCCCTATCTCCCGTCAGTAAACCAGACAAGCGAGGGCATAGTACTCCTCAAAGCAAAGGTTCACCAAAGAAGCCGAAAGTCGACAACAATCAAAAGACTATTGGTCAGTTTTTTAGTAAGCGCTAATGCTCTGTAAATATTTTGTTAAACAATTTGTACATATATATCCATTACAAGGAACAGAAATCAATTTCATCATCCAGAGTTCTGTTCCGTCTTTTATTGTATGAAGATTGACACTTACAAACATTTTCATTGAGAATCGCTGTCTGTGATCTCTTGTGTTTACAAATCATCCTTAGAACTAAGTATACTGTATAATAATATGCAGCATACATTTTAGCAATACCGTATAATTATGTTATATTTATGTTGGTCTCTGAAAGGGTAGGGTGTATAATGTATAATTACTGTTTTGTATACAGTATATCCCCTACTGACTCTGTAGTCTGTGCTCCTTCGTTTTGCCCAGTTGGTAGAATATTGTCAGACCAGACCAGACCTGCTTCAGCAGTCTACTTCATGTTGCATTCTATCTTTGGAAGGAATAATCATCACCAGTTTGAGGGTGAAGTCATCTGACGCCAGCTCGGGGCCCGTGCATCACTTTCCTCCATTCTGTCCTCTGATTTTAGCAAGTGACCACGCCTAGCGATAAATTTTTTCTAAATTAATTTGATTTTGGTCACAACTCTGCTTTGCGTGTACTGTTGCTTGCTGCATTTGTTAAATGTTTGACTTCATGCAATCCATCAGAATGAAGTGCAAGCTATTTATTGATGCTTGTTTAGGGTACTGATTGGCCCTCTGAGTGCTTCCTTACAACGGTAGATGCTTAGTGATTCTCCCACACAATGGAAATGGTGTTAAATGGCTTAGTGTTAATTTGACAATGCATTATTATTCTTACTGTATTAACTAATTAATGTATGAGTTTAGAGTTATCTCGGCTTTACGTAAGTGCTTTTCCCAGTCATATTCACATTATTGTCAGTTACGCCTCAGTAGTAAATTATAGGTAATTTTATTTTTATTGCATGTGAATTCAATTGAGGAAACAACTGAAACAGTTTCAAACCCATTGAAGTCGGTTAATTCGAATTCTAGATAAGCGAAATGGAGATTGTCCTTGTACGAGACTGTTTCAACAGGACGCGTTTGAATTTGTTGTCCGGGAGACAGCATCTGAGCTGAGCCTGAGCATCTGATCATAGGCAATCTTCAAGTTGGATTGGAGCTGTTTAGAAGAAAGTTGTGTCACTTGACGGTAGTTAAGCTAATGCCTCTACCACCTTAGTATTCGTTTTGGCAATGTCAGATTCTGACGAAGGTATAGGACTCCAAGAAGAATTTCAAAATGCAGCAAAACATGTCAAAAGTTGTCGCCAAGTCAACGAAGACACTATGCTTGAACTTTATGGCCTTTACAAGCAGGTATCTGCAATAAAACCACACTGTGTAAATACTAATATAATTTCAGTAATATGTAAGCCTAGTCTGAGTCTATCTTAGGTCTTTGGACTCTTTGCCTCCAGGGAGATTAAGAGGGGCGCCCCTACGCCGTAGGCTATGCCTACGCCCTACTGGAAAGTTTGTAGGTTACGGCGAAGATCTTCGGCGTGGAGCTTGCCTGTAATTTGGTAATTGGCGTGTCGTAGCCACGGAAATTTGAAGAAGTTGGTAATAAACACTGCTTTGGCATGGCGCAAGCTTGGAGCAGCACTGCCTGGCGTAATCTTCGGCGTATGAGAAACGAACGAACTTTCCAGTAACTCCAGGAAGAGCAACAGGCCAACAGCTGATTGAGCTCAAGATACCCAAACTGTCAATGTCTCTATGATGCAGACTTCAGTCATATAATATTATTTGTACTTCTCATGATTCACGATTTCAACAGATAGCAACGATCTCATGTCACGTTTTCCAACGCGTATTAACGATATAGGCTATTGTTTGTTGCACGCATCATCAATTCATCATCATTTACTTCCAGATAAAATATATCAAAAGAAATACACCAGAAAATTTTATATTGATAAATGTCCAGAGCTCCTGATGGCAGATTTACAGCAAAAATATTTTAGAAAAACATATTCAGATTGATTCTTAAGACGTTTTTCTGAAAGAGTGACCTCAGCAGTTCCCCATTCCCCGTTCTTTACTTCTCGGATAGTGGATTTGACAAAAGCACCACTAAGGCAAAGCTCATGTCTCAAAGTACATCCCTCTTGCCATCTGGAGATTTGGAAGCAGACCGCACCTGTTACACCCAGTCTTAGGATAAACAGGCCTTACTGTGCATTGTTGTTATTGACTTGGAACTTGGTGTGTTTTCGTAAGAGTAATCTAGATCTGATGAAGTTCTACAATCTACATTGACATAATTTCTGCTTATATCATAGGCTGTGAACGGGGCTTGCACGACCAAGAAGCCAGCATTTTGGGACATGGTTGGCAAATCAAAATGGCAAGTTACAATGACCAGCTATTTTGAGATGTAAATAATCAAATGTATTGTGGCAGCCCGTAATGTACATATGGTGCCCTCAGACCGCAGCCGTATTTGTGAATGTCAAATATGTCGTATATGTCAAATATTTAGAAGTGCAAATTCGTGTTAACGGTGTCATTTTTCCTGTTTTGTTTAGGAATTCATGGATGAAATTCAAGGAATTATCCAAATGTGATGCCCAATTGCACTACATTGCCCTCGTCCATAAAATCGATCCTGATTTTGATGGACAGGTGTCTGAGGACTCAGCAGAAGGGGTCAGTTGATGACTTTATTTCCAGTGACGTTAAGCAAACAACTTTTTAATTTACTGATTTGTTTATCATATTTTGTTTGAAGCGATAGATCTTTAAATTGGCAGATCTTTACTTCTTGTGATATTTCGAGTCAGACCAGAATCCAGATGCATAGAGTAATCCAAACTTCAAGTTCATCATCATCATCACAGTCAAACCTGTATTAGCGGTCACCTCTGTAGAGCAACCACCTGTGCATAAAGGCCACTCTTCATAACCCCAAAATGACACTTTCTATAGAAATCAACCTGGACAGGAAGGCCACCTGTCTAGCAAGGCCATTTCCTCGAGTCCCAAAGGTGACCATTATAGACAGGTTTCACATTATCATCATCATCGTCATTTATTTATTTTCCCTCGCATTCTTCCGCCATTGACAGTTGCTGCTATGATATGTTTCGCAGAATGGCAAGTAGATTAAAAGCAATAGAGTATACGTTAAAAATGTACAATTTATATGGGTAATAAAATAGCATAGCTTGTAGGCCTACTGAAGGATAGAGGATATCACTTGAAAGCAGAACAATTTAATGATCCCATTGTAGAGCTGGACAGATAGTGGCATTTCCCTTCCCTTTATCCAGGCCTTATCATTAATTGAGTTGCTCAGTCAGTCTTCTGTAACATCGATGAAACCATGGTTTGACAAATAATGAATCTCAACTAGCTGCCAGGGTAGGCTATTTAACAAACTTCAGCAGAAGTATCCTGCAGTAGCTGAATACCACAACAACAACAAAAACATTTTTTTACTTGCAACGATAGTTCTCTTATAGTAACAGCGAGCACACATAGACACATAGGGATCGTAGGCTATCCAGTTACTCTACTCATTTTACGTTTGATCTGTTAAATTTGTATTGTTTTCTCTCTCTCTTGATATTTCCAGTCAGGTGGTCATGGCTTGGGCGTGACGGTTAGTACACTCTATCATGGAGAAGCATATTCTGAGGGGTAAGCTAAAGATAGATTATTTAAGAGTGTTTAGATCTACAATGCATCTGAAATCCTTCAAAAGGCGATTAAAAATTTATAAGAATTAATTGTCATTTTGCAAGCGCTAAGTTTGAACTTTGAAAGCAACTTCGAGGCACAGTCACAAAAGGATGGTCAACTTGCTCTTTCTTGTTCGTTGCTCTTTCGATTGACTCTTCCTGATGTTTTGTTTCTGCTGAACATGCTGAGTTCAATTTAAATTCCATTTAATGAAAAGTTGCACAAATTTTTAGCAGTTTTCGTTTTATCATGCTCAGACATGACAGCCACAGACTAGCCTTGATGGTCAGGAATAAAAAATAATATATATTAAAATAATATTTTATGTTCTGCTGCTAAATGTTCCCTTTGAAGGGAAGAAGATTTATCAACTGACTCATTGTAATGTAATAGTTCACAACCGCTTGCTGATATTTTGAGAGTATGTGGGAAATCGGATTACAGTGAAACCTGTCTACAATTGTCACCTTTCGGACCTGAGAAAATTACTTTTATAGACAGGTGGCCTTTCTGTCCAGGTTGATTTCTATAGAATTGTCATTTTGGGTTTATGAAGAGTGGCCTTTATACACAGGTGGCTGCTCTATAGTGGTGGCTACTAATACAGGTTTGACTGTAGCCGTTGTCAGTTCAGTGGTAATTTATTAATATTTTGTTAGTTTTGCATTTGTTATCCAACTGTGTGTTTCTTTCTGTGCAGCTCTGCTATGTCGCCTTTTGAGATTTGCCAATGTGGACATATAGATACGTTGAAAGAAGCTGTTAAAGATGGCTTCCATGTTGATTCACAAGATGAAACGGTAATCCCTAGCCCTGGTTATTTTGCTTTATCACCAATTACAACCCTGCTTTGCTGCAGCACATATGAGATATCCTTACTGAACAGATCAAGTTCACCTTGAATGCCATATGAAAGTGAATCGATAGAAAGCTTATAAACAAATTACAGAGTTTCTGTTGATGCGATGAAATCAGATATTAAGCAAATAAACTTATATTTAAGGTGAAACAATTTTGCAACTTCATCAATTGACTATGTCGGGATAGAGGCAAATTTAATCTCTGTAGTGATGCCGGAAATATCTTTGTTTGAAGTTCAATCATCTGTCAAATTCTGACTCGAGAAGCTTTCAATGCACCTTCCACTGACTGGTTGTACAGCGAAACCTGTCTATAATGGTCACCTTTGGGACCCAAGAAAAATGACCTTTATAAACAGGTGGCCTTTCTGTCCAGGTTGATTTCTATAGAAAGTGTGATTTTGGGGTTATGAAGAGTGGCCTTTATACACAGTTGGCTGCTCTATAGAGGTGGCTGCCAATACAGGTTTGACTTTATTATGGTGTCGTTCATCATCTGTTTGCAGGGCATGACGTTGCTTCACTGGGCTTGTGATCGTGGTCACCAGGACATCGTTAAGTGGCTTATCAAATCAGGAGCAGACGTCAACAAACAAGTAAGACATGTTCTGACATAGCGTTGCCAGTATTATGTCAAGATGATGATGATGCTGATGAAATGGTGTTGTTACGAGAACAACCCGTTCCTCTTTTTCTTCGTGACACCATTGCACACGGAATTGCACAATTTATGGTTGTATACATCAGACGTAGTGTAAAACGAGAAATCTAGGTTTAAAAAATCACGATACGAAAATGATTGACCATGACCACGATGAAACATAGACAGCAGTCATGGAGAGGTTGGGGAGCGTACGATTCGGAGCGCATTTCATGGCCTATAAAGCGCATCCGATGACCTGTAATGTCAAGATACACAGTGTCATTATATGTCAAGATAAACAGCGTTTCTGGAATAGGAGATCTGCTCAAAGACAGTGTCTGTGTTGAACTTACGAATTTATATTTCACAAATTTCGTTGCTTTGCATGTCATCACAGTCACCCTAAAGACATTTGGTCTTTATATACAGGTTTACTGATAGACGTTCACAAATAGTCACCGTGATGACTTGACCTCTCTCTCTCTCAGCCTCTTTTATTCAACCTCATCTCAGTGTATCATCTCGTTTCTTATTCATCTATAATATTTATTCTTGAATGACGTCTCGCAACCGAAGACACTGTTGCTCTTGTATGCTGTTGTGACTGAAGTGCGCTTCTCAGATACGCATACAGTGAAACCTGTCTAACGGTCACCTTTGGGACCTGAGAAAAATGACCTTTATAGACAGGTGGCCTTTCTGTGCAGGTTGATTTCTTTAGAAAGTGTCCTTGTGGGGTTCTGAAAAGTGGTCTTTATATATAGGTGACTGCTCTATAGAGGTGGCCGTTAATACAGGTTTGATTGTATTAAAACATGTCACAGCGAATCAGATCATAACAGTGACTACTGGCAGGTGGCTGCTTTGTGGAAGTGATTGCAGGTTTAATTTGTTTTGTTTTTACTGTAGGATCTTGAGCTGCAAACACCTTTGCATTATGGTGAGCATCAGTCAATTTATCCTCATTTGATTAGTTCGGTATACACTGTTTGTTTTTTTATAATAGTAACCACTCAGTGGTTAATAGATTCAATGATTAAGAAATATAAAGTCGTTCCCTGTGTTTTATTTGTTGGAGAGTGTGTATGGTTTACCGTACACTGACGCTCTACAAAGCAACTCATGGTGGTTCGTAAAAGGAAAGGCAGTTCGTGTTACCAAAGCTGGTACACGATGTTGCAACGAGGCTCACTCGTAGTGAGTTGTAGTTTTAAAGGGAGATTGTTCGTGCAGACTAAGGGGCTGTTTACATGAGTCGGGCCAGCCCGGCTAGACGGGCTGACACCTTTGAGTAAGATCATTGCCTGCTATTGTTTCGCATTGTTTCTGTGCGGTGCGTTTATATGATTGTCGGGCCAGCCCGGTCAGGTGGGTTCCCACCTGGGTGAGATGAAAAAATGCGACAAAATGCATATAAACAGTATCAGGCGGGCTGGCCCGGCAGTTTAAGTTTTATACTCAAGCGCAAGAGTGACATAAATTTGACATTTGGTGCCAACGGATAATCTGTCGACTCGTGTGCGTCGATAAAAGCTCAAGATCGTATCTTTCTTTCGCTTTTCATCATCATTACACATTATGGAATCCAAAGCAAACAGTTTCGATCAAGTGGAGAAGTGATTGAGTTTGTAATTAAACATGACTTCTATTCTGATTGTCATATTCCGTAAAAGGAATTACAGAATTCACTGACAGTAAATAGAAGGACAACCAGAGTTTATGCAGACCAAAAGACGTGCTTCCAACGTGAAAAATGTGGCGAACCGGCTTGCGTCGAAGAAACAGAGACCAGCCCGGCAAGCCCGGACAGGAAATTCCCATATAAACAATCGACAAAATTAGCCCATCCCGATGCCAACCGGGCTGGCCCACCTCATGTAAACAGCCCCTAACAAGGATGTGTCTAGCTCAACCGTAGAGCAATGGACTGGCAATCCAGAGGTCGTGAGTTTGACTCCCACAGCACTTTAGTTTTTCTGTTATGAGCAATCTCTGTTTCCAACGTGCAACATTATATACTGTGATAAAAAGACGGTGGATAAATAGTATGGCAAGAAAATGCGTAACAAACACACAAGCTGCAGGAGAATGTTTTCTGTATTTTAAATGTCTCGCAGCATCCAAACTTCCAAAGTATTTATATCAGAGTATAATACACAGAAAAACAATTCTACATTTCTTTTTTAAAAATTAGCTGGTAATTTAATGATTTATGACCATGGAAATCTGATTAATTCAATAACGCCTTTTATGGCATCGGCAAGGAATCATAATTTATTTGCATGGACATATAATTTATTTAATTTTAATTTTTTACGGAAATGTTCTTTTTTAATGAAAACAAAACTGTGGCAAACAAACTTGCTACAGAACTTGAAAGCTGTGCTGTCAAATAATCATGATTTGGTAGAAGTAGATTTGATAAGTAGATATGGCAACAGCCATCAATTTCAAGAAGGCGATAACTGTAGCCTAAACAGGAAAAGAGTTCACTTTTTCTGTAGTGTTATGTTTACTTGGACTTGAACATTTACTATTTTACTATTGGTAAACATTGGAGTACTTTCGTGAATAATGCCATATCTACATTGCCTGACACAAACACGGCAACTAACCAATCAGCAACAAGAACTGATTTGAAATGTGACGCATCATTTCATAAAATCACATAGTCACATTTAGCTGTGAGATTCTGATTTGTAGAGTTGTCTTTTGCGCAGTAGATGTAACCCATTGCTATGACGCACATAAATACACTACATTTGTATCACGAGTATGAAAGACAATCTCTAATAAACTTAACCCCTGTCCTGCTCGTAAAACTATTTAAATGAAGACTTGAAGTCGCTTCACCAATTGCTGATTGGTTATATGTTGCTACTTTTGACTTGTTTCGAAAACGTGTATACACGTCAATAGCAGGACAAGGGTTAACCTATTAAACTTGAATAGTTTTGCCTACCATGTTTCCAATGTATAAGCCGACCTCTGTTTTTGAGGACAAAATAGACGGTTTTATAATAGGTTCACTGTGTAAGCCGACCAAGAAAATTTGTATCAAAGCAGGCCTGATATGCTTTTAAAAAAATCATTATTTCTTTAGACTTCAGAGTCATCAATCTTCTGAATTGTCAATTGACATTGAGTAGCTGGTGTTTAAAGGTGCTTCCATTTGTGTTTTCAGCTGCTGTTTGCGAGTTTGAAGAGATCATCCGTCTACTGCTGTTGGCGGGTGCAGATCGGTCTTTGCAGGACGAAACTGGTTGTACCCCACAGCAAGTAACTGATGATAAGAATTTACAGGACATTTTTAATGAGATCAAAATGCTATAGAATAGAATTAGTTCAAGATAGTTTATGTTATATTTCCCTTCAATTTGTTATTTTTTTGCTGTGAAGAAGATTTGATCTTGTCATATTGTGTATTTTTGTGTCCATTCCGTAAGTACAGTGAAACCTGTCTATAATGGTCATCTTTGGGACCAGAAGAACATAGAAGCTCTAGGAGCACGACTCACGGATAATCGATCGATAGCATATATAACACAAGACATGAAATACAGTCGAACTTGCATTAACGACACCTTCGTTAAGCGGACACCTCTTCTGGTTAACGCGGACAGCGGACACCTTGTCCGTTTCCCTCGAATCTGTTAAATCTTTGTGGTTCAATTTCAAAATCCTTTTACATGTGTTGTTTTTATTAGCCTATTTGCCGACCAATCAGAGCAATTGCTCAGTTCGATTTGGCCGTGTTATCTCGGCGAGCAAACATGTTTGTTACACTTTACAGGAATCTTAGTGAGACGACAACAACGACACTGCTATTATTGTCGCACTTGAAGCGTGTCATGTCATGGTCAATTAACGCCCACAGAAGAACAGAAATTTCACACAAGGATGTTTATTAATTCACTGCATTTCCCTTCACTCTCGTGGAATGTTATTGCTCAACTTTTGTCGAGTCATTGTCTTCCTATTGTCTTTCTCGCAAAGCAGCCTAGTCCGTGCAAGATAGATGATGTGAGCTTGTGAAAAAAAAACACACTCCACTTTCCCCTCTCATAGCATAGACGTCACGTTTCCATGGTAACCGTGAGTCAAAAATAACCTTTATAGACAGGTGGCCTTTCTGTTCAGGTTGATTCCTATAAGTGTCATTTGGGGAAATGGCCTTTATTTACAAGGTGGCAGCTCTATAGAGGTGGCCGCTAATACAGGTTTGACTATAGATGAATAAACTTTTGTTTTTCAAGTAACGTTAATGTGTGTAGAATCAAAAGACATCCTATTGTTTGATGTAGGCAAATGCTTCTCAACGTTTTCGTCAAAAAGAAAACTTCAAGGACTATCATATGTTTGCATTCACAAACACAAGAGATGGTAATAGAAGCGATTGAAGCATCAAATGAACGCACTGCAAGTGCCGTAAACGCATCAACGAGAGAAATAATCCAACATTTATTTTGTGCGAGGATATTTTTCATACCAATTTCATTGTCGTTTTTTTACGTTAAAAATATGTTCGTTTTAAAAAAGTGTATTATATGCTGTTACCTAATAGAAAACTATACATGACAAACAACTCAGGACAATAATGTGTTTCTCTGAAGGTACCCTAAAGTGTGACACAAAATAACTTGCTAGGCGTAGGTGACGTTCAAGACAGATTAATCTCTGGCATCGTTAAACGACCTCAAAGTCACTTGCATTGTGCTGACGATTTCAACCATTGAAGCAATTGCGGCGTGAAGTAGGTGATAATGATATCGACTCCTAAAATAAAAAGAAATGTCTCGCGTAATAATTTAAATGGGTTGTCCCTCAAACTACATTGAAACTTACCAGCATGATTTTAAGTTCTTCATTATTCAGAAATTTTCGAACGACAATGTCATTCCCCCAAAAGTATTAGTTTATCAAATCCTCATCTTTTCCTTTTCAGAATTCTTTTATGCTTTCGCCATCACACTAACATTTCACTTTTGCCAGATGCTGCATTTTCAGGGATTATGGGGCCTAAAGCACTAGGCAAGAGGGTCTAAGATTGATACATTGCATGTGTATAGATTTATTCTATTTTATTAACTTTTGAACACTGGAATTTGGATGGCCGTTCGAACAGAGGACCTCAAGTGCATGCTTGTTGTGGCTACTGGATGAAACAGCCCTTCCTACAAAGCTCACATTATTCAGTTGGGGCACGGATTTCATTGTCGGGGATATGATTCTAAATGATGCTCATGATTGTGTGGAGGAATAGCTCAGCTCAGTTGGGAGAGAGCATACGCATGACTGATTGTATATGGACTCAAATCCTACCCGGAATATTATGTTTACAGTCTCTGGCAAATTTACAGTACCTAGCAACAGTGAGTACTTTCATAAGGTCAGAAATTAGGAATGTAGTTAATCCCTGGTTAAACAGGCTCAGTTGCGCCACTCGGCAAATACGCAGAGATGCAGGCTACACCAGGATTGGTCCTTATGGCTCATAAAGTTGAGAAAGGAAGTAAAAACACTCTCGCAGCAAAACCAACGCATTTATGATCAGAGTAAGGATAAACATACCTGCACGACGCATGCTCGTCAGAGATTCCATCACTGCTGATTGCAGATCGCATGCACCTGCTTTTGCTGCATGGAATAGCATGGCATACTCTCCAGATACCTAGACAGAAACATAAGGCAGAACAAACGGTTATTATAAGATGCTCTTCTGAGACATTCGTTCCATTATTTTCACTCGTAATCCAATGCATCGTAAATAAAAGCAACACAGTTATGTTTAATTGAATAAGGAGACAGTTATGGAAAGTACGTGTTTTATCAAGCACCCTGCCATTGCTAATATACTTATGAAGAAAGCAATCATCACAAACGTCCAATCAGTGCACAGATAAAGCTCCACTATGAACAATCAGTCTTTTGTTACCCTACTGGAAAGTTTGTAGGTTACGCCGAATATCTTCGGCGTGGAGCATGCCTGTAATTCGGTAATTGACGTGGCGTAAGCTACAAAATCTTGGGAAGTCGGTAACTGAACACTGTTAAAAATCTCAGATTTTGGCGTGATTTCAGCTTGGAGCAGCATTCCCTTGCGTAATCTTCAGCGTACGAAAAACCACCTTTCCAGTAAGGATTTGTTAGCCATCGCTTACCAGACAATAGGACCACAAAGTGAGTCACAAGAATCAGAAAATAGACCAATTAAGTCTTTGCATAACAGTGTAATCTGCTGCTGCAAATGCAACCGAGAACTTGTGTTGCTTGGATCTAATTTTCTTTCTGGCAAAGTACCGACCAATAAAATTAATAATTTCATCAACAACTAATCAGAGAAGAATTCATGCTAATCAAAATACCTGGTACATAGCCAACGGATGATCAGGAAACTGTCAACAAAAGCAACAAACGTTGTTACAAAAAGAGATAGAGCGTTATTGCTCTGAACATCCCAAGAGACGAATCCATTTGAGAACGCACCCTGTCTTTGACTTGCCGCGCAATATCCAAGTACGCTATGCCTGGTTTCACCATGACGATATCTGCACCTTCCTTGATATCTCTTTCCTGTTAGCAAATATGTAAAGTACTAACGAGATGGTTTTGTGAGATCTTTGGTAGTACAGTCAAACCTGTATTAGCGACCACCTCTATAGAGCAGAGACCTGTGTATGAAGGGCACTCTTCATAACCTAAAAATGACACTTTCCATAGAAATCAACCTGGACAGAAAGGCCACCTGTCTATAAAGGTCATTTTCTCAGGTCTAAGAGGTGACTGCTATAGACAGGTTTCACTATACAGTCAACTCCGCCAATAACGGTGCGCTGGGGACCGTCCAAATTTAACCGTTATCGGCGAAATCCGGTATAGGCAAAACAATGAAAATGACGTAATCCTTTGTTTTATTATAACAAATAGCAGCAGAAATTAGCAAACCCTTACATTGCAGAAAATTATTGCGTAATTGTTATAGTTACGATTGACATATGACGCCATGAGTAGTCTGTCAAAGAGACGAAAGAGCCATGGACTCAATTTCGCCCTGTATAATGCCACCAGCTTCATCCTGCTGCTTTCTACAATGGAAACATGACTGTCCTTGTGTAGGAGATGACAGCAAGCGCATTCATGATTCCAGAAGCCGTAGGTACAGGTGCCTTGTCCTCAACATCGTCGTCGCAGTCAGCGCGAAGGTCGACTACATCATCTTTGCCCTGCCGCGATGATGAATTTTCCACGGCGATTTCATCGATGGTTGGCAATCCTGCTACAACTACTTCGTCATCACGAAGAGCACAGTCACAAACTCAATGTTTTTCAGGAATGTTCGGGAACCCCACTGGACTTCAACTTTTTACAAGAAATTGAAAATACTACAGAATCAATATCGTACAAACTGACTTGGAGGGACTCAAAAACCGATAACGGCGAATTATTTGCGATATGGGGCCAGAATTAAAACCGAAATAGACAAAAAACCGTTATTGCCGACACCGGTATTGGCGGATATATTTAGCAAAGGCAGACCGTAGCAATCATTGGGACTTCAAAAGTTCACCGCTATTGACGAAATTCCGGTAATGGCGGAACCGTTATTGGCGGAGTTGACTGTAGTGCTAAATAAGGAATCAACCAGTAGCGATAAGTAGTTACTAAACTAGATAAGGTCCTCACGCAATGGAAAAATAACTGTGAGATAGGACATTAAGCGGGTGACATAACAAAGCCAGTTTGGCAAGCAAATTCAACCAGTGGGGAAAATAAGCAACATGGAGAAATATCGTATGGGATGCTAAGAAGATTGGGGCATTAAGCGTAGTGAATTAGTATAATGGAAACTGGAGCTCACAAAATGTGTGGCCCTAAATAACAGGATATCAACCGAGGTCTTTGGCTGTAGAACCAACTAATGGCAACCAGTAACTGTAGTCTTCATTGATATTCTGTAATGTATTACAGTATAACTCGGTTAATATCACCTCGGTTATTGTCACATCTCGGTCATTATCACGGATTTCCAAAGGATTTTTATGTTTACACTCGCTTATTGTCACGTTTTCCGTGATTTGTTGCCTTGCTTAAATTTGTAGGCACAGCAATCATCGTGAAAGGAAAAGTTGATGAAGTGTTTTTCATTGTGTTCGCCTCATTAAGTGTGACAAATCCAAGAAAATGAGTCTTGTGATTGCTAAAATCTCTACATAATTGCTCCGTTTGATGTTGATACAGAGTTTGCTGTTCTATGGCCCGCTTCAGCCGCTTATGTTACTGTTTGAGCCGTTTCTGCAAAATTGGAGTAGGAGACTCGGTTATTGTCACGACTCGGATAATATCACGTTTTACGATTTCCCGAGGGTGTGATATTAACCGAGTTACACTGTACACCCTTTCACCCTACTCCATAAACCTTATAGACAGTGCTCAACAAACGAATGACTCACGGTTGCCCTCAGCGCAATGCCAGCGCCACCAGGAGGGTGCTGATAACAGCGACGGTCACCATGTGCAGGACTGGAAGACGCAGCATCTCTTTGAAAAGAAGAGATAGCATGCATTTGTTAGTGTTGCTGGATTGTAGATGTTCCATTTTTCTTTATAACAATGATAAACGATATATCGTATTCATTCATTTCAGGAGCAATACAAACAAACTTTACATTGACACCAATATAAGGATACGGTATGCTAAACCGAATCGAAATCAAGATAAAAACATTTTAGATCACTGACGTTAAATGAAAACTGCGCTAAAATAGTGTAACATTGCTATCGGACCACACTGAAAATATTCTCCCAGATTTCAGATCAGATCGGGCAAATCTGAGCATATCGTCATCCAATCAGCAACACAGCTGACTGAATTAAAAACATAAAATCAAAACCAAAAAATCATAAAACCGTCGTTCGAAATCTGTAGATGGCTTCCACTACCAGAGGCGGCAACGCAATAAAGTACTGACTTTGTTGCAACATGGTAAGATCGTATGAAGTGGCCGATCATTCTCATACAATGCTGCCTTGCAATGAGCGTGACATGGTGAACGTTGGCAGTGGATCATAGTAGGGAGCAGAAGCAATAACATATTGCAGATTTGCAGTACAGTCAAACCTGTATTAGCGGCCACCTCTATAGAGCAGCCACCTGTGTATAAAGGCCATTCGTCAGAACCCCGAAATGATACTTTCCATAAAAATCAACCTGAACAGAAAGGCAGCCTCCTCAGGACCTAACGGTGACCATCAAAAACAGGCTTCACTCTAGGTTAGAAACTGGTCAGAGTGCTACACTAGATACTCTGGACAAAACGCAAGCCTTGATAAGACCACTAGAAAGCAGAGAGAAACAAAACTCACTAGTTATTCTCAGATGTTCTACTTACCTGAATGGTCCGTAAAAGCATGATGCAAACTTGGCACTGTAGCTCATGATGCAAACCTAACGAACAAACGAAAGAATTATTCTGTTAAAGTGCTACTGCCACCAAATTCGATACTGTATTTCACATTTGTGTAGAACTCAATGAGAAAATATGATTGGCAAAAAGAATTCCCCACTGAGACATTGAGAACCAGAGATATCGACTTCAGAACATCAACTTTTGAGAATATTTAGTACCAGCGAAAGGGAATGGAGGGCAAAATTGTTGACAAATTTAGTATGGAAAATTTATTATCTCGACTTTGAGAATCCGCGCTGTCGTTCTTGTGCATTCGACAGAACATACAAAATCTGCACCCACCTTCGGGCTTATCCCTTAAGCAAAATAATAGTCTATTGTATGCTACAATTACATCAATACTCGTGCTCAGTACAAAGCCATCAATGTATCACACTGATATGGAATGCATAACCTGTTGAGTGTTCATCCCTACCTGTCTACGCTTTCCCTGAAGGCAGAGTGCATCGTTGATTGCCTTGATTCTTCCATCCATGATGTCGGAAGGAGCAATCACATGACACCCTGATAAAGAGCACAAATTAACACAGAGCAATGGTAAATACAGTCAAATCTGCATTAGTGGCCACCTCTATAGGGCAGCCACCTGTGTATAAAGGTCATTCTTTGTAACCTCCAAATGACACTTACTATAGAATTCAACCTGGACAGAGAGGCCACCTGTCTATAAGGGTCATTTTTCTCAGGTCCCAGATTTGACCGTTATAGACAGGTTTCACTGTATTACCTTCTTAACGCACACTAGCTCAGTCATTAATTAAACATATATCTCAAAAAGCTTTAACGAGTTGTAACTAACCGTCCCAATTAGTCTTTATGCAGGATATCTTGTCCTATAAGAAAAAGCAAGGAGGCTTTTGATTCCCCATCCACCCATTCCACCCATTAGTTGTAATTGTAGTACTGTGGCGGTCTCATCAAGCAATTACGTCACAACACAGACCGCCAATCAGCGCCCTCCGTCAGTCGCTATTAATGTCTTGTATTTCGTAATGTTGTTCTCTTGCATTCTGTACTCTCGAGCCTTCGGATGGGCTGGCTACCCTCCGTCGTATCTGCCACAATTATATACTCAACATCATCCACTTGCCTCTTTCCTCGATCACCATATCAACCTACATACTCTACAGTACTTCCAAAGCTTATCAGTGTGACTGGTGCTTGTTTGTGAAAGGGATATGTTCCGCACATTCGCCACTTTGATATCACTTGCTTATACCGGCTACAGTACAATATGGCAACTCTTCCATTAACCAAGCACTGGTGCCAAACTCTCACCTAATGGCGACGAGTTTGTTAACAACATAAAACATGCATTTACGTAATATTAACATGGCTTTGATTACCCAGTGTAGGTTAGCTTTGCTGAACTTCGGTACCAAAATTTATAATCGAAAAATCGGCTTTGCAAATTAGTATTTTTCTTATGGTGTTCTTTGTCGAGGGAATGCCAAAACCTGGACAAAACAAGGTACGACACAATTTTCTGATGCCATGCAGACTGTAGGCTACTGGCAAATTGCAAGGGAGATGAACACGCGTGTGTTATAAGTGCCTTCAGTTTATGAGTTGAGTTCGCAAAAACGCTTGAGCCTGAAGCGGTAATTTCATTCTGACTCGTGACTGCTGCAGCCTTACTTCATGTTAATATCATAAATACAATTAGTATGCAGCAGGGCTACCGTATGTAGGGATCGACCGGATAGTCCGGTCTGGTCAGGATCCGGCCGGATTTTTACTGGTCCGGTCCGGTCCGGTAACCAGACCAAGTGCTCTTGAAATGTGCCGGACTGGACCAAGCAGAATTTCTAAGAATTTCGTGGCAAAACGCATTATTAAATCACAAAATGTTTTCAGTTGCCATCAACACCACTTGCTACGTGTGAAAGTGAGAGGGCAGTTGCTCATCCATGCCACGGAGTAAGCTCCTTACAAATCAAACGTTTCAGGCGCATACAAAGTGAGGGTCTATACAAATACGCATTTGTAATTGAATCTTGCCCATGTCGCTAAATGTGACATGAATCACATTGTACACAATGTAAACAAGCAATGAACTGTCCCGTGTAAAGTCATTAGGCTCAAGTTACGATGTTGAAATATCGTTTGCAGCGTGTGTGATTTGTTGTTGTTCTGCACGACGTTTTTCTCGCTTCGGTCGCAGGTGGTTGAGGTGTGATTCACAAGTGCTCAGCATGAAATGGCACTTGAAAAATAAGTACAATGCGCCGGTTTTTCATAGCACAACTTCACGCATTCGTTATTCATTGCTGTCTAGACAAAAGGCATTCCATGCGTAACTTGTTAAGGAAATCAAATTAAATTGCAGCATCCAGACTGCAAACAGTTATAATGATAATGAAACAGTTTCAACCTTTGTAATTTTATTTATTGTTGAAACACTTGGTCCGGGTCTGGCCGGAAGTATTTGTAATCCAGTCCGGTCTGGTCCGGCACCAAAATTGTGGTCCGGTCGATCCCTAGGGCTATGATGGAATCCTATTCTTCCTAGTTTGTCTGCCTTTCATCATACAAACAAGATGGTCTCAACGATGTGTTTTAAGATACAGATATTTGGCATGAAACAACTTATGCACTCAACGGACTCTGTCATCTTCGGGGCCCTAATATGTATAGGTAAACTGCTGATGCTGTAATACTTGAAAGGCATGGATTGTAGTTTTAGGCGTGCGATCGCACGCGCACGCCTCCACGCACGCCTGGCTTGAACTTGGCGTGCGGTCGGTCGCACGCCTGCAACACAGCTTTATCTATTTATTTTTATTATAATTATTCTCTGGAATTGTCTCTCTGGTATGTCTTGGCTGCACAATTAATTGCATTTTGAAACGCTTACAAATCTTGAGAATCCCCCAGCAGTTTCGTCGCGTTTCTGTTTGTTTACATCAGTCTTATGGCTTTTGAAATTCAACACCTATTCGTCATTTGAGCCAGCTATTGTTCTAGGTGTAAAGGTCACACCATTATCTTTTGTTGGGAAATTCATGCGAGCGGCTGTGCTTTGAAAAGTCAAAACACGTGCTCTTCGCGCTGCGTTGAGCGAGGACAGGGCAGAAATAAGTTCT